>JAODLL010059622.1:0-18116 GCA_026546735.1 Forbesichthys agassizii | reverse complement strand
TATACATATATACATATACATATACATATATGCAATAAACCAATAAATGACACTAACACTACAGAACATTGACACAAATTACCTACAGTTCTGTATCACCACCACTTGATTAGACACATTAGATACGACGATAACATTTTTGTGTGGTGTGTGCAAGCTTCTCAAATCATTTGCCCTTTATGATTTGAATAATAAAGTCTGTATCTATAGATGTCATTCAACGGCCATAATTCATTCTAAATGAACATATCAAACTGGATTATTTTAATATTGTCTGTAATTTACATGCAGGCTGAGGTAAGCTACTCACTGTTTCCAACTGTCCAGCATCCAGTGCAGAAAATAGGGTGTTTTATTTATATTTAATTTAATAATGACCATTATGTAAGAAAATAATTTGTTTGAATTTCATTTCATGTCATTAATAAATTTTATTTTTTATTTTTTGTTATGATAAAAAGAGAGAAAGAGAAATCCCCATAGACTCCCTGGAATGATGCTAACTGGCATATCATTAGCACAATGTTGCTCACCTTCACTGGGACAGGGAGGGGTTAACTTATGGGGAGACTGGGGTGCTGCCGACTCATCTGTTGTTATGTCTGCTAAAAGGGGCAGGGGCACTGATTTAATATGAATATCTTGCTAAATGTTTCCCTGCACTGATTACATGTTGATGAAATGTAGGCTAACACTAATCTTATTATATAACCTTATTTCACTATGGGCAATAAGCCAACAGGTAACCAGTGCCAACCAGTGGTATTAGAGTGATATCACTCACTGTCTATTCAACCCACCTCGATGAAAAACTGAGTTACAGGTTGACACCCTTTACTTTGTCTTTCCCCTCTTTCTTTCCTCTTTCATTTTCTGAAACCCTGATTTTTGTTTATTGGGAATGGGAAGCATTGTGATCGCTATTTCTGGCTCATCTACAAACTGCAACTAAACACTGTCATCGATAAGTCCGAAACGGGAGTGATCGGTCAATATGGATGTTTACTTTTTGGTCAATGGGGATATTTAACTTATTGCCAAAATTAAGTAAAAACAAAGATCATTAATTATTTTATAATATTTGAAATATATATATTCAATGATGATTGTTTATATAATATAATAAAAACATGTATTAGTTGTTACCTACTTTCTTGGGCCCCTGTCAATCAAGGGCCCTTGGAATTGTCCTAACTTTCCCCCCAATACGGCGCCGCTGGTGAGAGGTACTGTCGATGCATGCACACACACGCACAAACCCTACATGGCTCCCAACATCTGATTGATTTATATAACTTTATTCCCATGCTAATGTTAATGCCCCCCATATCTGACCATGCACAACAAACCCATTTTTATGTGAAATCTTTCCTTTACTTTACTTTTCACACCTTTTATTCTTATTTATATTTTTATGTATGCTAATGTCTTAGTTGATCGTCTTATATTATGTGTCTTTGAATTTGTGATGTAAGATGTCCTTGAGTGTCTTGAAAGGCGAAATTACATTGGTAATAATATAGGCAAAAGGTATAATATGCTGGAGTATCCTTCAACCAGTCAATTTATCGTACATTTTCTTCTGGGATTGAGAAACTCAATGTGCTTCATATTAAAAATCGGTATGGTGCATAATATATAGATTGCACATAGTAAACTCACACACACACACACACACACAGAGAGAGCTCCTGTCGCTTAGCTTTGACATAGACAGGTTATACTCATCAGATTCACTTGTGGAGCTGATGGCAGTGACGCCACTGCCCGTTACTTTGTTGATACAGCTCCCAGATCAGCTAGAGAGCGTGTAGCCAGATGAACGGTGCCACGCGGCCCATAATACATATTTCCTTTTGACACTTTCACACTAGCTCGACTAAACGAAGGAGCCGCAGGACAGCAAACGTCGACCGTGCCAGCGTTTCTGTAACCTGTGGCGTGTTGATTGGGTTCGTTCGAGCGGCGTTCGGAAAATGGCCAGAGAATCATTTGACTTCTCGCCATGTAAACAAGGCACCTTGTGTGTGAGCCAAGAGAATGACGGGCGCCGCTCTTCACTGCAGAGCTGGACTGGGATCACAGCGCGGCGAGGGCTGTTTGTTTTCAAAAACGCGCAAGGTTTACGTGACCTGACATGTTTTCCCGGGGCTCTTATCGTCCACGCAACTTAACGTGCCAACCAGCAGGTTGATATAAATACTGAAATCCTAACGAGGCAATGAATCTGCAATCAAAAATGATTATGATTACGAACACACGTTTTAACTTCTCATCAAGGGTGACCCCTTTCATTTTCAATTTATTTATTACTTTTTTTTTTTTTTAAGGTCATAAATATAAGAATAATATTTTGTTGCATAGAATGTCTTGCTTTGCAAACAAGCACAAGCATGTTGATCGTTTAATAATGCAGAACATTCAGGGCTTCAGTGACTATGTTGGATGTGAATGTGTCTAAACGAGCAAAAAGAAGTTGTTAAATTGTGTTAATTTATTTTCAAAGGGCTGCACTTTATGCAGAAGAACTCTGCTATAGGCGGGACTCCAACTGGCACGGTATTAAATTCCTAAGTTTAATCCAATTTCGATAATGAATCCCTCATTTTACCAGCCAAAGTTGGAAGCTTCCACTTCATTACAAGCACTTAGTGAACTGTAAACAAGTTAATTTGAGGCCCTTTACCAGGAGGTGGCACGCTTAGGATATTTAAGGCACAGCTGTAGGCCAGTGTTGACATAGTCTCAGCCTCTTCCCTCCATTAGCACTATGTCACACAGGCAACTGTGTGCTCGACGTCTGATACACATACAGTACCCACGTATGCTCGACACGGGACTTTCGGGAAGTAATACTGTCGATAACCATTTGGCTGTTCGCATTGTCACTCACAAGTATGTCTCCGTAATTTCCGGTGCAACGATAGTGCAGTGCTTAATTTACTAATTGACATTTAAACATGTATTTTAATCAGTAAACGTGGTCTACTAATTGTACAGATTTACAAGATCTGTAAACAGCCCGAGTCCTGTTGTTTTCCTCATCGCAAATTTAACATCCGACTTGGTCATTGAGTTGGTCATCCTGCTTGTCAATCAAAATACCTCGCTTGTCAAATAGGCGGGTACTGATGCAGTTAGCCAGCGCTGGCATGAGGTGCCACTAGATGTCGCACTAGAGCGCCAAAATCTCGCAGTTCGCACACGCGGCTGGACCAGTGTATGAAAACAAAACAACAACAGAGAAGCTAGGATTAAATCACAAACAGAGGGAATGTGATTTCATTCTCAGGCTCAGGACGCCATTGCTCCACAATATCTTTAGAAAGAAAATAGCTGCTGTATTAATATATAAAATATTGCATATGGGACCTTTTTACTGAGCAGGCGAGACTTGGAAGCTGCCATGCAGAGTGCGTAGCGCCTAGATAACATCTACGGTGAGGCAGGCTAGAGCTGGACTTGCTTGTAATCCCTCAGCAAGCGGTAGGCTAACCACAGACAGGCAGTGACAGCTCCACTTGAGAAGTGAGAGGCAAATTTACACTGGCTGACGCCTGCGTCCTGGAAGGAATTTCCACTGCGGGCTTCAAGAGAATAATTATCAGTGAAATATTATAAACTGCCCCATAAAACCTGTTAAACAGGGTGCCACATTTCTAAACTTAGAGATGATGTTAAGGGAAATGGGAAAAAAAGGTAGGGTTGTATGGCTGTACAAAAAATGATGAATGAGGTGTCTTGACCGAGCAGTTGGATCCATAGGAACCTTCTGGACCGTGAAAGAGGGCAAATTTACAAATATGGTTTCCCTCCGCGCAACGGCAATTTGGTAACCTGACACGCTAGAGGAATTGTTGTCACACGTCTATCTGAGGAGCCGTGCATTGAAACTGTTTGTGAATGGCAGGTATTTAAAAAAACAAAAAACATACTTGGTAGTTGATTGGATGAACCATCTGGTCGTTTTTGCTGTGGGCACACGTAAACCACGCCCGTATAGCTATAAACACGATGCTGATTGGAGAGTTCAGATGCTACTCGGACACATTCAAAAATGATTCCTAGGCTTTCCAGACTTATTCTCACAGTAAAATTAAACTGAAACACGCGAGATCAGGATGGTCTCACGACGAGGCAATTTGGCGCCGTTATTAAAACGAGGAACAGCGCTTACCCACCCGATATACAGGCACCAGGCTCCAACTTGCATTGACCGTGTGCATGTCACTGCAGGGTGTGTTGACATGGCTGCAGATTCATCAGTGGGAATTGGCTAACAAGCTAGCTGTATAAAACACCCCGGTAGAGCTTGTATAACATCTGTGATTTACTGGTTTGTAGATCTCACGCTTTGTGTTGGTTTGGCTGTTTACTTTTTTTTTCTGCCCCTCGCCGAAGCCCCCAAAAAAAGACTCGCACGAAAGCAAAGACTCCTTGGGATGCGTGATTGCCTTTGTCAGACAGCAGTGTTTACCTTGGATAGCGAGGAGGTGCAATCAGGGTTGTCATAAATTGATGGAGTCCCCCTCTCTCGGCTCCATTAGTGGGTTGTCCAAGAGCTGCTTAAGTCATTGTACAGTAAGCAACTGGGATATACTTCCGAGCGTGTGTGTGTGAGAGAGACGAGTAAAAATAGAAAATGGCTAACAAATGTTTTCAATAATTCAAGGCAATGCATGGATGCAGAGCCCAGTACTGTATGTATGCTGTGGTGGCATGTCACAGATTACATGAGATTTCTAAATTAAAATAGGTTTTTCCCTTCATGTGTGTGTGTGCGTGTGGGTTGGGGAGGTGGGTGAGAATAAAAGCTCATGTGATAGAGCCAGAGTTTTATTAAGCCAATGACAAGTATGCCAGTTGGACATTGTTGTGTTTTACAGATTTATGGAATTTTGGCCTTGAACTTACTGGCTTTTTTTTTCTTCTTTTAATTATTGTTTGCGAATAGATCGAGATATGGCATAAGCAATCCTGATGTGCTCGATATAAACCAGTGCTGACAACCCTATGGTGGAAGAAGTCCTTCTAGTTGTCAAATGTGTTATGAATGCACTGCTGAGTTTGGCACCAATTTTCCCAGGGACACTCAACACCAACTTCATCTCAAACTGTCTTCACTCGTCACTTGTTGTAAGGGTCCTCAACGGTCAAGTTTGAACAGTCACCATCTGCCACAAGCCTATTTTCATATATAGGGCGCCACTTTACATACTCTCAACTCTAAGGCTTTTTGGCCGTTTTTTACACTTTTGACATTTTTGCTTCTACAGGCATTTCTGTAATAGTTATCACCATGTGTTTTATGTCCCTGGAATCAGCACATTCTCAGCTACAATTTAAATTGTAAGACAACACACTTCTAAGACATTTAGACTATCGTTTGTGTAATAAATGCAGAAAATGTTAAATAAATGTACATTTTTTCATGTTTTTTATTATACAGAGCATGGGAAACTGCATTGCATATCTGTTTTCAAACACATATTTTGTTACACCATGCCTTTACAAACTATATAACTCTTGAGGTCTAACACAGAAACCAAAAATTTACAATTATTTACATTTTTTGGGGTAGTTTCCAAAACCGTTTTCTGGGCCAAAACCATTTTTTGGGGCCAAAATCAACAAAGTTAGCTGTGCCACAGGTAGAAGCAGTTCCTCTCTGGTATGAGACCAAGTGGAACATCACTTTCATTGCACTTCCAAGGTGTGTCTTTTTTTTACTTTCCTGTTTGCATCATTCACACCTTAGGCGACCAGCTGCACACATGACTAAACCATCAAACTACATGGTCCAGACACACACACACGCACACATGCACACACACACACACACTGCTAGACAGGCCATGAAGAGTATTATGTGTAGTACGAAATACTTTCTACCTTATCAGAAAAACAACATAATTGTGATGCCATTCTTATGACGAAAGTCTACTTACTTTCTATCCTCAATTGGGTCGATTCTATCAAAATAGTTGCTGTCATCTGTGTCAAAGTTGTCCTGTCCAGAAAATGCACCGTCATTTTCAAAGAGCTGCTTGAGCAATTGCTGTACTGAAAACATTTTCTCAATACTAACTAAAAACTAAATCTAACTACAGTATCTATCTATCTATCTTTCTATCTATCTATTGTAAGAAACTATCGCTATGATTCGCTTTGCTTCGTCTAGTCTAAAATCGGGTTTCTCCTCTCTGCTCCGAATTTCGCGGGGTATGCAATATTATATGACAGGCATCATATTACATAAAACAGTGTTTGCGATTGGCTAAATGATTTGCTTGTTGCATGCCATACGTCATTTTACACAGTACAAACACTGTTTGAGATTGACCAAGCGTCACTCTGACGTGAAAATTCGCCATTTTATTATGCAAATCCAGCGTCGTCATGCATATGCTGTGATACCTGGAAGAAAACAAGCCATAGCGATATTTTTTCAGTAGAATGCCGTGATTAAGAGGAAATAAAGTGTAAATGTATAGCATTTACCATTCTTAATCTATTAATAGATATGTACGCTATGCGCTATTTCCGCACCGATGCGGATCGCGGGTTCCAAGGGTTAAGTGCCCTCGTTATAACTTTCACACGGTTTAACTCAATATGTAGGCCTCTATGAGACAATGTTTGTGTGAACAAAACCCTTGTTGAGGCTAATGGCCACACTCATATAACCTGTAGTAATCTGTCTGCAGTGTAGCCGAAGTGGATCTTTAGGCCTTTAGCATGTTTGTTACAGGTTTGAGTCACCATAATGGGTGTTTGTACACAGTCTGACAGGTGTGGATGCTAAAATAGGTGTGCTATGTGTCTTGGGTGTAAGAAATGCTCCTCGTTGGTGTCTGTTGTGATGATTAAATAGAGACTTTTCTACAGGAAAGCCTGTGTTCGTGGCCTGTCAGTAAGGCATCATACTGGATGCCGGTTTGTGGCCTTGATTCTGGGCTAGACGTACAACATACACTGACGTTTAAACTAGGAATATTCTGCACTTCAGTTTCAAGTCATCATTTCGGGTAAAATTGCTCTGGCCAGAGTTTTCTGAGATGATTAAACCTGACAACAACCTGGCACCGTTGCTGAACACATTGTGAACTGTTTTCTGCGTATTCTATTTCAAAACTTGAAAACACATTTGATTTTGACCGAAAGTACTCTAGCAGTTTATATGTTATGTGCAGTATTGTAGATTTGCAGGTACTTTTCTATGTAAGAAACGTTTAGACCTGGCTGTCGAACAGCTGGTCTGTAGCTAAATGTCTATTCTAGATAAATAAACATAATGTAGGCTGCACAACTTTGCAGCGGGCATGTTTTCTAAATAGAACCCTTTTAAGTGGGAACTATTGACTCTTAAATGAATATGCAGTTTGTATTACAGAACCATGCAGAGTATGAATCCAAGTCATAGTTTGTATTCAAAATGTTATCCCAGACCCCCAAAGAAGGTGAATAAAATTAAACCCAAACTCCAAACAATGAAGCCCATAATTTAATAAGCACAACATAAAGCATACATATATGAGATATTAAAAACCAAAATGAATCGCCATTGAAAATGTGTATTAAAATGAAAATTATTAAAACAAAATACATAGTTTAAACATAACATTTAGAAACATATTGAAATGATCTCAAACGGCACCTTCCAAAAGAAATATTATTTTTATAATATTTATAATAATTATTGGGTGATCCAAATCCCCACTTGTGTAAAATACTGTACTATCGAATGACGACACACTATGAAGGAGGAGCTGTGTTGATGGCGGGCCGTCTCTGCTCTCTCCTCTCAGGCAGGAGGAACAAGGGTGACCCCAGCAGGAGAGATGGGGGAAGAGGGATAGAACGAGAAGGCAGAAACCCCGCTGGAGCAGGTACCGGCGCGGGAAAGAGAAGGAAGAACCGCGGCCGATCCACCACCGGCGCTCCCAGCGTCACGACAGCCTCCATCACCTAACAACCCCCCCCATCCCCTCCCTCCCGACCTGGGAGGTGGGGTGAGGGGAAGCCCCGGCCGTCTCGCCCCGGCCGTCTCGCCCCGGACACAACACGACCAACATCAGCCTGACGACAGGATGAATTCATGCTGCTATGCGCGTTAGGAGATGCACAAAGACAACTTGAGGATTGCTGCATATCGCCACGTGCTCTAGAACTAGTAGGGCAGGTCATATAGCTGGCGGTTAAGCCTTCTCTACTCCATGGTAGTAGTCAGAGGGACTTTGGCTGACATTGACTCCACTGTGACCATTGAAGGCAGGATGACGTGATGATATCAGACAGAACGTGATTCATTTCAACACGCCGTGGGAAAAATACCAAAACATTGAGACTCCATTGAACTACAGGAGGATCCCATAATTGAGGAATCAATTTAACCGGTTCTGTTTAAAACCACAACTGTTTTTCATTGGTTCTGCGTTCGTAAGAGGTAGTAAATGGATTTGGCCAACAGACTCGTACGTGCTGTAGTCAAAATAAGCAGTATTAGGAAGATTAGGATCAAACAAAGAAAGGCACTGGAACTATTCAACTCAAATTCTTATGCATAAATAAAGCCTACAGTATATATTTTGGATGGAAGGGAGCAAAACAAACTCGCTAAAAGGATCTTGTGGTGGTGTGTGGTGGTATTAGTGGTAGCTCTGCTAACATCCCACACTGGTGTCTGACAAAGGTAATTTGATATGTTGTTAGTTTCAAATCATGTCGCTGTTTATGACAGCGTCTAATCTCAGCACAGAACACAAGACGTTAACAAATCTGCAGAGTCAAGAAGCTGCTGTGCTGTGTGTGCGAGTT
Organism: Forbesichthys agassizii; assembly: GCA_026546735.1. Taxonomy (NCBI): domain Eukaryota; kingdom Metazoa; phylum Chordata; class Actinopteri; order Percopsiformes; family Amblyopsidae; genus Forbesichthys; species Forbesichthys agassizii. The sequence goes on along the minus strand of JAODLL010059622.1, from coordinate 9,299 downwards.
AGCTTCTGATTTAACAGTGTGATTTGTAGACCCAGTGAGCACTCTATCTGTTTATTGTATGTATATTTGTGTAGCTGTAATTGTATTTTTTTTTCCCTGTGTCAAAACACAGACATGCTTGTTTGTAAATGTGTGCGACCATTGGTTTCATCAACTGAAGGAATGGAATTTGTCAAATGAGAGAAATCATTGTTAATGCAATATATCAAAGCATACATACGCAATTACTACAAGCCGTTATTACAGTATGTAAGCCGTCAAGGCATCAATGTCATAATCTGATATGTTTACAGGGTCTATAATATTACACATCTGTTTATCCTCCTGCTCATGTTAAGGGGATTCTTCACATTGTACACATTTATACTACATAAACTGGCTTCGTAACATCACAAGTACAATAACATGTTTTCCTGTTACAGTATTTTGTACCAGTTGACGCTGTTGGGTTGAGTGTTGTCACCTGTACTCTGACTGGCCCATAGCTTGCATATGAACAGGGGTGGGTATGTTACCTTTTTAATGTCATCCATTACAGTTACTAGTTACCATATTCAAATTATAATCAGTAATGTAATTTTTGAATTACCTATATTTAGTAACAGAAGATGATTACTTTCTATGACTTTTAGCTTACTTCACCGTGCCTAAGCATTTATCTTTGAAATGCCATCCAAAGCAATTTACTGTGTTGGTGTGCCATATCTTTCTATTTTTTGGACAGTGTATGGTAAACGATGTGACTTCATTTCAATCATTGATTATTTTTTCCTAGAAGTAAACATATAATAATAATTAAAAAAAACTAATATTATTTCACTATTTCAGATGGTAACTGTAGTGGATTTACAATTTCTTTGTAATCCATTACTTCCCAACCCTGCATATAAAGGTACACTTTACATTATTCATTCATATTATGGATTGTGAAAACTAACTGACAAGCTCTGCTTTATCATCAATCCTACAGAGTATTGGTATCATGTATGTCTTAATAAGATAATAAGATATCTTAAATAAAAACTAGCAGAAACATTACAAACATTAGTGTTTCATTTTAATGGTTAAACCGTTTGCTCAGTGACCTGGAATTAAATTGAAGGTTAGACTTTTTTTTTGTCTATGTATTGTCTAAGATAAAAACATGGTGCGGGCACATCTTCACCTTGCACAAACATAGTAATTAAGAGTAACATCAGTTTGAGTATTTAAGTTTCATCCTCTCTATTTTGCTTGTTTTTTTTCTCACCCCATTTCCTCCAGAATATAAAACAAAATTGCTAGGGAGCTCTACAGTTTATTTCTACCCCTAACATACATTTGTCCAATCTGTAGTCACATTTTCAAAACTCTAAACACAATTGGCCCAACATCCGTCAGTTCGTGACCATTCCATTAACACAATTCATGTTGTTTCCACACAATATGCAGTCAATTCATGCATTTATAAAATGCTAATATTTTCTCTACAAACAAATGTACCAAATACAAAAATTATGGATCTTTCTTGTCTTTAAAACAAATGCTTGCACACATGTCAGAAATGAAGAGCTAATGTTCAAAACTGTATATAAAGCCTCTACTTCTGCAACAACATAATCTCTACATTCAAACAGCTGATTCCTGAATGAACATATTGAGATATAGCCTGATTTATTGTAATTTGTGTAACAATCACTGCTAAATCTAATCTCAATCAGACATAGCTAGATGTAATATTCATATACATGTACTTGTGTTTATAGACACAAACACAAAGCATTAAAAAGGATTGAGTTTATCTAGAGAGGATACAAACAAATAATAGTGTCTGGAAAATGGAGAGGGAGAGGAAGAGGACTAGGGAGAGAAATAGTTGGACAAGAAGAAGGTAGAAGGAGAGGTATGGTGAGAGGAGTAAGACTGCTTGGTGGTATTCCAAGGAGAGCATGCATTCTTGCTGAAGATGGTTAGCCTGGTTACCTGACACAATATTCACTTAGTGAATATGGCCACGCTCCTTTGGGAAGTGTTCAGTCATTGCCTCCTACAGGGTGTAAACCTCTGGTTACAGTCACTTAGAAATTATTCAACAGCCTTAACCAACCGGTGTTGCTAAAGCTGTTTGGATCACCTCATCTAACTCTACCAGCATTTAGAAACACTCTTAACTTCAACGTCATCTCACTAACCCACCCTGAATGCCAGCATTCAGCTGTGAAAGTGATAATGCGAACAGGGTTTCCAGACTATAATCTCAGCTAATAAATTGATCTGAGAAGAACTAGATTAACTGTGCATTTTTGTTTCCTACAATTCTGTTCCCTTTCTCTCAATAAAAGTGGTATTTGACTGTATTTTTACACATTTTGAACCAAAGGCCACATAGGTTAGATTATTTGTTGATCACTGGCTGCAATTTGATGTTGCTAAAAAAGCTTTTACTTATGCAGTTCTGTCTCATTTTTCATTTTACAGTATAAAGCATAGGTGACTGATTCACTTATACATAGTTTGTTTTCAAAATGCACACATCAAGTTAGTGTGGTTTACAATGTGTAAATACAAATACAAATTGTATATATGCAGGTAGATCATTATCATGAAAAGTAATGCAGTTTTGGTAATACCATCAGCTCTTCGAAATTAGGGAGTCATTGTACTATGATTTACTATACAGTATATTTATCTTGGAAAAAAAATGCATTTTAGTGTTTTGACAGAATGATGTGATTATGAGTCAGGATTACATTGTTTTGATAGAGTTAGTGTATATATATAAAAGATTTTTTGCATTTTGAAATGCAGAGTTAGAATTTAATTAAAAAGATGTGTTTTTGCCTTGTTGAACAATAGGCTACTACTGTATAGCTCTGCCCTATTATGAAGAAAAAAACTACCTATAGTGGACAGTATAACTGTAGCTTATAACGCGTAAAAAATGACAAGCTCCTTATTTTTGCATACTGCACGCATAGATCGTTACCTACATTAGGCCTACTATGCATTAGGGGTGCGCAAAATATTGACTCAGTATATGGTTATCGCAATATCACGATGCGGAATATCATATTGAAAATGTTGCAGTGTTTAGCTTTGTTGTGTTTGATTTAGACAGGAAAGTTAGATGTGCGGCTGAGGAAGCAAATTACATAACACGGTGGCCTCACAGCAAAAAGGTCCTGGGTTTGAACCCCGGTCGGCCTGGCCTTTCTGTGTGAAGTTTGCATGTTCTCCCTGTGTCTGCGTGGGGGTGCTCTGGCTTCCCACACTATCACAAACATGTCAGGTATATATGACCAGTTACTCTGGCTCCTATCTGGAGTCGGTCCCCGGGCACTGCACAGCGGCTGCCCACTGCTCCCTTGAGGGATGGGTTAAATGCAGAGGATGAATTTTGCTACATGCATGTTACAATAAAAGTAGCTTTACTTAATAATAGAGACCGAAGTGGAAACAGTAGTGGCTAAAAATAACGCGTTCTTGGTAGCTTTATCATTGTTGTACCAGTCAAATATTACTGTCAAACATGTAAGTCATGCCACAAGATAAATCACTTTAGCACAAGTTATGTGCTAGTAGAGGACAGACAACATGCAAATATATGCTGCCAGTTGAAAATGTGTTGGTTTGATATGTTATGAATATATTTTGATGCATTTTCCCATAACCTCGTATTTTAACTTATGCTGAAAAATATTGATATTGCAATTTTCATGATCAATATTGCACATCACATTTTATCTATCTCGTGCAACCCTACTATGCATAGATCTTTGAGTACATTAGGCCTATACTCTTTCAGAAATTGGCATTGGGAAATTACACTTTTTTCCAAAAAATGTTTTTCTTATTGTTAATGGTATAAGGTTAACATATAAATAATCATTCCAAATACAAATGTTAAATGGAAGACTGTATAAATCACATAATTTGTGTTACAATAACAATTTTAGTTAATGTTGATCTAGCTTCTGCTTGTCTGCATCGGACAACTTTCCGGAAGTGGGGACATCTGTATTCGTTGGCTGTTAGCTTTGTCACAAGTCTGTATCCTTAATTCCGGTGTGACGCTCGTGCATTTACTAATTTCAATTTAAGCAGTAACTGTAATCTATTTATCCAACATACAATGACGAGTTGTGCGTTTCTCATCAATTTCCTCTGTATAAATGTAACGTCCCACTTTGTCATTGAGATACGTAGTTCTTCATTGTGCATGTCAATCAAAATACCTCTCCGGTCAAATAGGTGGATCTTGACACGGTTAGCTAGTGCTGTGTCCCAGACTTTGTACAGTAAGTAAAGGCTGGCTCTGCGAGACTAGGGCGGGAACGGTCTCATGCCAAACACTTGAAATCAGAGACAGAAATAAAAACTAATGATGTAATGGCCAGTAAGGAGGGGTTATGCCACAATACAGACATTTATCATCACCAAATGGGAAAGCAAACTGTAAATTGCGCTTATATTCCTCTTTCTGACGATACATTCTTACCTTGGCTACACTGGACTTAGTGTAGCAAAGCTTTTACCACCCACCTATTTTAAAGATAAATCAATGACAAAAGTTTATGTGGATGCCCCTGATTTGCCAATATCATAAACACTTTATGATCTCATTACTTTAGCTTGGCTTTCAAGAAAAGCCCCACGGGAGTGAGATCCTTCAGCAGGCCTGCAGACTTCACAAGCTACACTCTGTACTTCCAACTTCTCCAAAGTCTCACTCAACACGGTGCTGATTTGCAAAAGCCTGCACAGATTAAGGGGATGTGTACATTTCTCCTGTCATCTTTTCAGGACTAATCTGACGCCAGCCGCCAACACGGGCTCTGTGCAGGATCATGCTATAGGTTTCACTGTCATTTTCCAATCAACAGAGCATCCCAAATACGCCACCCAACAGTGTCTGTGACCAGTTCGCCATCTCAAACACTCATCAAAGAGCTGAGTAACTTACAGCTTCAAACTTAAACAAAACAATGAGAGCTTCACTGATCCACAGTAATCATCACATGATCTTCTCTATCCCACGGGCCTCAGATCGGAGAGGTCATGGATAAAAATGTAGAAAGACGAGTCATGGAAGAGTCATATTCAATTTGAAGCGTTATGGACGAAACACCATTCAATAATGGCAGCATGACACAATAGATTATACTGGATATTTATAAAGGGTAGGCCGACCAGACAACATCATAAAATAAAAGTTATGAGCGGCCAGAAAGAGATGGCCAACATCTGAGAACAGTTACTAGGGGTTACACAAAGCCGTCTTGGCTGAGGCTATGCTGAATTCTAACTGCCTGCCAAGAATTGCATGCACAGGTTATAAAATTTTGTGCAAATCATTTTGCCGCTCATTGCAAAACCTTGATGTTATTTTTCCAGAGTTCACAAACGATTATCATAATGCACATTTCACACTTTTACCCCAATTGCTTGGATACAATACATGCACCTAAGATGATTTATTTATTGAACTAATGAAACCTGGTCAAAATTACACAACTTCACGGCAAACCATTTCCATTTCAAAATGCAATTCAGACATCCGAGAAGACTATTCATTTCATGACAATGATACAAATGCTCAAAACAGAATTGTTGCATTACTCGTATTGTAATGTGTAGTTCCTAAAAACAAAATTCCATGTTTAGATAGTGAAAGGATAATGAGGTCAACTGACACTAATTACTGTCCAGTAGAACATGAACCAACTGGACAACATTATCCATGGATGTAATATTTCAACTTCATTCTTTACAGTATCAGACACTGTTTCTATGGTCTCATTTATCACTATGCCGGATCATATCCACCTACAATAACAGCATACAGTAGCGATAATGCAACATGGCTAACAAGGCCAGATTTATGCATGCAATGACATGACGGCAGCCCAGTGTCAGGCCTCGAGTCGCTTCTCAAGATGTTTGGCTGATAAAAACTCATAGCAATCTGATATAAAGAGCATCATTTACTTAACAAGATCAATGACAAAGAAAGATGTTTGACAGTTTTATTTTTATATATCAAAACCGAAAGACAGCATCACCATGTCAATGTCAGTCTAGAGTATATAGAAAAGTAAAACAGATGACTGAACAAGACACCAGTGGGCCACACTGGTGATCAGTGGCAATGACCTGCTCACTCCAAACCCTGAACAGTAGAATACAAGTGTTGCTGCCTGTCACTTGCCCCATTGATCTATGACACTTGGGCTCAATGCAATTGTCAGGCTATTTAATATAAGGAACGCCCTTACATTACATACCCACATTTACAGACGTAGACCACCTCTAGGTACCGTCTTGCGCCAACACACGGGCCATTAAAAGCAGCCACCTTACAGCGACGTTTCCATCACAGCTGTGAGTACAGGGATGTGTGATTGAAATAAGGGTTTGTGTTCCAGGGTAAAGTAAAGCCAGCAGCATTGATTTCACAATAATCTTGAGCAAGGCAATCACGATAACAAATATCCTGAAAATCTAAATATGCTTTACAGAAGATGAACTGAAATAACTTACATTTTGTTTCAGTGTCTTGTGATTGTTTTCAAAATCATTGTAACCTCTTTGTGTGGGCAAGCTGACACAAAAACATTTGGTGACAATTGACTGGAAAAATGTGAGCTAATGAATAGAAAATACATACAATTGTAATGTACTAGTGCGTTAAACAGCAATTTAACGCAAGTATTATTCAGATAAAATCATACATCGTCCCACCACTACACATGTATGACAAATAAAATTACAATGCTTGGAGCTTTTTTAAAGTAAATCTTTCCACATCAGTCTTTAAGCCCCATTTAAGTTCACTGTCCAAGGATATGAAATGCACTTTTGGGACACATAGTCCGTGTCATTGATACCGATTGGGATACGGCAGAAGGAAGTGTCTGGGAGAAACGGTGAGATGGGACACGTCTGAACAGCGTTTCCATACGCAGCACTGATGATGGATATTACACGACCCCTGCCTAAAAGGAGAAGAAATGTTGGAAGATATTGAAACCATCTGTATCAACACACTGAGCTTCGATCTTTGTAAAGTGTAACTGCACCCCAGCTCTAAGTCTGACTCCACCCACTACAACTTTTGAAAAACTCATCAAGGAGCCGAGTGAGGGGATGGGCTGAGAGGGGGACCCGTTAACATTTTAATGTGATTATGTACAGTATGAGCGGATTGAGTGTACCGCTGACGACCAGACAGGTCCTGGGGTGAGCAGATATGTGTGGTTTTCAGCCCATAAAAATTTAGATGTTCATAAAATTGGGACTTTTGGAAATATTAACACCAGCATTGTGGCTCACAGATCAATTATTTAGTTTGCACATCACACTTCTTTTTAGGGTGCAGATACACTTCAACAGAAGATACTGGTACTGTACAGGGGGGGTGAGCTTTGAGCAGCATTGCTTGGTGACAGGTGAAACTTGTCTCCCCCCGGGAGACAGGATTAAAAATGGTAAACACTAATTTAATCTTTTGTGACACTGGTGAGAACATTTAATCAAAGTATAGTTTTTATAATGAGAACTGGTCTATATATGAATAGGAACTTACCACAGGTTAGCCTAGCCGTGGAGCCAACACATATTTTAATGAGAGCTGGAAGAGCAACATGTTAGAAAAGGAATTAACTTCCATGCCTATCAATATCTTTTGAAAGAGTTGACACACACACACACACACACACACACACACACACACACACACACACACATACACACACACACACACACACAAGAATCATTAGAAAGTAATGAAAGAAATGTACACTCAATTGTAATATACCCCTGATCTGTAGTGACTAAGTTAAATCAATGTCATTGAAACCAACCCACAGACAGTGTGGCTTAAATCAAACATCACAAATAGCCTTGTATTCAGTGGGCAAACCTTATCCACTCCCCCTGCTTACCTGTAAACCCCATTAGGTGTTGCCAGGTTAAATATTTCTTTAATTAAATAACGTTTGGAAAGGAAAATATGTAATCTATTTGTAAATATATTTCTTTAATTAAATAATGTTTGGGAAGGAAAATATGTAATCTATTTGTCATCCTATAATTATAGTTCACGAAATGCATTAACTCACTTTAGAAAATAATTAATTATTAATATCTTAACAGAAAATGTATTTTGCCATTCTGTTATGGCAGTTCATTAGACACCTGCAGCAGAAGCATCTGATGCCTCCCATACTAATAAATGAGTTAAAATGTCATAGGCTTAGTTAATAGCGGTTCAAACAGGTCAAATCTATACTGAGCAGCAGGGGGCAGTGCTGCCCAATACACCGTTTTGGCCCAAGCAGGGTCCAATATAACCACTTTGTTTTAGAATGTTTACAGTACCAGATAGAAAAATATACAGTATGGTTTGTAATAAATGCTTTATTTATGAACACAGGCTACATTTAATGTTAAATAATGATATTCAATACTGTACATGGCATTTTACATTGGGAAATTCCCCTGCCCGTCTTTAGGAAGGTGAGACAGGATCACGCCAAGAACGTGAGGCAGAGGGCCGCTGGAGCCTGCTTGGAACAAAACCTCAAGCTGGGCAACACTGCCCCCTGCTGCTGAATAAATTATTGACCTATTTGTAACATTTAGTACAAATACATGTTGAAATTTTATATATAATTAATACATAATAAATCTGGCAAAACCTACAGAGGCTTTCAGGTGAACAGCAGGTGGTGGAGAGGTTGTCTACTGTATACAAGGCTTGTTGTAGTGTGTTTGTGTAAGACTCTACTAGTTGACTGAAAGATGTTTTCCATCAGACAAATACAGCACTGTGTGAGTGTACTTGACAGCGAATTATTGCTGTGTACTTATTTAGAAAACTGCACAGCAAGATTGTTGCTAAAGCATGTTTTAGGGGACTCCAAATATCTCTATTCTGCATATAATCAAATGTGTTTAATGCATTCAGTACTAAGGAAAGGTGCTAAAGATGATGAAAAGTACTTTCTATAAACAAGATTAGTTTTCTGTGTTTGCTGCGGTGTTGACATATTCATTGATGCTTCATTATTTACAGGTAGCTGACAGATTATGGACCCTTAATCAATTTGTAAAGTGTATCAGTATGGGAGGTGTCAGGTGCACAAATGAGCCCCTGGTTCTGCTGTAGGTGTCTAATGAATTGCCATTACAGAATTGCTAAACAAATGTGATAATAATTAACTTTACTGTTAAGATATATTTATAAATGCTAAGGTTATACAGTTTGCTGATGCATTATGAATGATGCCTATGTGTTGTCTGTCCCAATGTTGGTTTTT
>JAODLL010059611.1:0-18117 GCA_026546735.1 Forbesichthys agassizii | reverse complement strand
TCAGCCAAAGACAATGTCAAGAATTCACCCACACCACGCCTATGTACTATATAAGCCTCTAGGTCCAAGCCAGTCGGTGTGTCATTCATTCAGATCAGAGGCTAGTGTTTGCTGTATGCGGGTGGATCAATCAAACTAGGTTGCGCAACTGCAATGTCTGTGGAAGTAATAATGTAATTTAGGCAAATTTCCCATGCGGATTATAAGACATAAAACTATATTAACTGGATATGCGTGCACGTATCACAGCACATTAATTATGTTGACATCCATATACAGTATTCATCATTAACTAAGCATTAACTTCTCATTACTTTATAAAAGGAAACTTGTAGATTGAAGAGGAGCTAGTAAAGCCTTTCAAGCCTCTGGATGTATTCTAACATGACTCATCTGCTAATGGGCTGGTTTACTCTTCTAACCCAGTTCTGGCTCATTCTAACCAAGATTGCACTGGGACAAAAAAGTGGCCCTGAAATTTTTTGACTGGACACCGGCCCACCACAATCGGTGGGAAGCACCTACAAGTACATGATTCCCTTGCGGCCCTCTCTCTCTGACTGTGCCACCCTACACAGTTTATAATGAACAAACTCACCTTGCTTTGTTTACATCTTCTAACCGCGCACCACTGGACGAGAGTGGGGTTAGACAAGCTGATGGCTGAAAGCCAAATCTGTTAATGTACCTATCCCTTGGCTTACACTAAATTTGAATGCCTTGCTTTTAATTTAAACTATTTCAACTATATTCCCCTTCCAATATTTCTGACCTCCCCATATTTGACCACAACAAATACATTTTTATTTGAAATCTCTGCTCAGTCTCCTTTACTTTACTCTTCACACTTTTTATTTGTATCTTGAATGTGTAATATGTATGCTCCTGTTTAAGTCAAATGTATTTACACTGAGCAAAATTATAAATGCAACACTTTTGTTTTTGCCCCCATTCATCATGAGCTGAACTCAAAGATCTAATACTTTCTCTATGTACACAAAATGCCTATTTTTCTCAAATATTGTTCACAAATCTGTCTAAATATGTGTTAGTGAGCACTTCTCCTTTGCCCTTTGCTGTCACCTCACAGGTGTGGCACATCAAGATGCAAGTCAGACAGCATGAGTATTGCACAGGTGTGCCTTAGGCTGGTCACAATAAAAGATGTGCAGTTTCACTGTATTGGGGAGATCCGGGGGGGGGGGTCCGAAAACCAGTCAGTATCTGGTGTGACCACCATTTGCCTCACGCAGTGCAGCACATCTCGGATAGAGTAGAACAGGTTGTTGATTGTGGCCTGTGGAATGTTGGTCCACTCCTCCTTCAATGGCTGTGCAAAGTTGCTGGATATTGGCAGGACCTGGAACACGCTGTCTTATATGCTGATCCAGAGCATCCCAAACATGCTCAATGGGTGTATATTATTTGTCTTTGTATTTGTGTCTTGAAAGGCGTCCTTAAATCAAATGTATTATGATCCTTGTGGTCCCCTTAAATATATATCCATATAACCGCTATGACTTTAAAGTAAACATCTAAATGGTGGCGAAAAGTTCCATTATAGTATTTTTTAGTTTTAATGGCAACGAATTTCTGTGGTAGATAAGATGCAGAAATATTAGTCTAAACGTTGATGCATTATGAATTTATCTGAATTCAGACTATGTAAAATAATTTCGTTGCGGAAATTATGCGGTTTATAAGGCGAATAGGCTACGTCAATTTTCATCTATAAATACTGACGCATGATAAATTAGTCAGAATATAAACATTTATCTACATATTTGCGTTGTACTGGCGAAATTCTGTGGATAGTAGTACATAATCATATCAATACTGACACATTAAAAAGTAATCAATATGCATACCGTTTTCTAACTAGTATTTTTGTTTAACCCTCTACTACTTTGATATTTTTGCTTATAAAAACATTTCTCTAATAGGTATTATCAATTGATAACAGAAAAGATTTGAGACCCTTATATTATTGTTTGTGTTGAAAATGTAAGAAAAATAAAAATGCCTGTAACTTTTTTGTTATTCTTTATTATGTAGTGCATGGAAATCATGTGTGAAGTTTTGTTTCAAACTAAATTTTGATTCCTCCATGCCTTTACGAACTTTGAAATTCTTCTCACCTAAAACAAAATACAAAAAAATGTGAACTATTTACATTTTTAGGGGTTATTCCCATAGCCGTTTTTGCCATAAAATTGAGATTTAGCTGTGCCACAGGTGGAAGCAGTTCCTATTTGCTACAAGACAAAGTGGAACATCACACTCATTACATTTCCATGGTGTGTCTTTTTTGAGTCCCTCCTGCTTACACTTCTCACACCTTAGACGTCCAGCTGTGGCCCTCGTGGACGGATCCATTACCTCTCTGATGGGTACAGCGGTGTGTCCAGTCAGTCTTCGTCTTGGGACAGCCTGCATTGGTGCCTCACACAGCTCAGTTGCAAGTGTCTCAATACACACCTTGTGAGTCATGGGCTTGATTTTTTTTTTTCCATTCTGGCAGAGCTCTTTGTGGATTATGTAGCAGTTGGTAATTGCAATGTCCACAAAGTGGAGAAAAGGTGTCTTGTACCATTTGGTCTTGTGGTGTACAGAATAAAATTGGATGAGCTGATCTGACAGATCCACACTTCCCATGATCTTGTTATATTCTGTAATCTGTTTTGGGATTGGAATTAGAATTTTTTTCCCAGGTTCCATCCTTTTTCTTGTGCTTTCTTGCCACCTTTGCATCTGAGAAGGCAACATGAATACTGGAGTACATTGCCACCTCCCTGTTGTCCATCCATTTCATAAAGAGGAGGTCACGGTCTCTGATCCACCGTAACTATACTCTTGGGGATTTTTTTGTCAGGACATTGACTCTGGTTTTGGGAGTTTTCTTTCTCCCTTCACGTATTGTCTCACAGGCTCCAAACTTCAAGGACCTGAGGTGTCTGAACAGTTGTTGGCTTGTGTATAAATTATCACAAAAAGGTGGCCCTGAGCCAAGGAATGCTACTTTCATAAATGATACTACAGAGTCAAAGAACAGTCCACAACCAGAGGCAAACTTGCTCTTCCCTGTATACACTGTAAAGTCACATGTGTGGCCATTGCTCGAGTCTGCCATCACAAACCATTTGAACCCCCACTTAGTTGGTTTAGCCTTCATATATTCTGTCATTCCAGTTTTCGCTTTTGTGGCAAGCATCCTCTCTTACTGACGGGGCTGATAGAAGGCCTTGAACGCTCTTTTGATGTCGTCCATGAGTGGCCTTAATCTGAAGAGTGGGTCATGCTCTGTCGTCCCCTTCTTCATGTCATTGATGATATCTTCTGCCGGATCACTCCTGCAAATTCCACGCTATGACACTGAAACGGTCTCTTGCGTTAAGTGTGCATGGAAAAGTAATAGTGAAGATGGTACTCTGTCTTAAGTAGTCTGCAATGGAAGGCAACCTGAGTATGTAAACAATAATTCCAATAAACCTAAAGAATTCCAAGGGGAGAGGAAAGCCCATTTGTACTTATTGCCAGCTCCAATGTTTCTCTCAGCCAATTTATTTGTGTTTTGACAGATTATTTTCACCACAGATTCACAGAAGTATAGCTTGAATAAACTCAGCGGACTGTCCTGTGCCTTTGGACCAGGATGCAGGCCAATTGCCTGGCTGGGGAAAAAAACGTGGTGAAATGGGAGCCACATCCTGCTCATTCTCTGATTTACACAATTGAGTAGGTGGGATGGCTGGTGCTGGTTGATCTTGTGGTGATCTTGATCTCTCTGCAGACTGGGAATGTCCAAGCCTTTTGGTCCTTTGAGTGCCAGAGAGCCTCCCTGTACGGGGCCTGTGAGGTGTGCTCTGGAGTGGAGCAGGAGCCGTGGCTGACTGCGGAGGAACAGATGCAGATCTTCTCTGTGGCAGAAGCGTACTGGGGGTGGTCGGCTCAGTCTCGAATTCTTGGTTATATGCACAATATTAGAGAAATTAGGTTTACATAACTGAATAACAAAAGTATTTATTTGACTAGTCAGCAATGTATTTTTCTGCATTGTATGGTATATTTGACAAAACACACACATTGTGTATTTATTTATTTCCCTATGTTGTTTTTATTATTGCAACTTTGAAGCACTGTGACTGTCTTTGAAAAGTGTTGTACATATAGCCTAAACCTGACTTTACCACGTGGTAAATTGCACCTCCACCGTGGTGATAGTCGGATTGCTCCTGCCTTAATTCAATCGATTGTAAACTAGGCCCCGTTTACAAAAACATAGGATACAAACATTTCCCTGAATACCAGATATAGGGATATTCACTGTAAATACATTTATATCTCATCAGAATGTAAACTAAATAAAAATGATTATAATTCTCAATTCTCAAAGATCTGATCCAGGATTTGCTGTGTTGAAAACTTTTGTGCCATCTTAACAAAAGTAGTCGTCTAAAATACAATAGTAAGCAAACCCAATACTTTCCTAATCGGAAAGGTAAGCATGCTCTAAGTGAGTTTTATATTTTATATTTATAAGCCTAGTGTTTCACGGAATGAGGTAAATTCGACATGCATCATATTACGTAGTATAGACATCTGTGATTGGCCATCAAATATCCAATTGCCAAACAGAATTTAAGCCTATATGACCAGTTTAGATGCAACTTCGACTGTGTCTCTCGTAGGCCAAAATACACGGAAGGTAGGGTTACACGATTATGGCCAAAATGCTAATCACAATTATTTTGATCAATATTGAGATCACGATTATTTATCACAATTATTAATTGATTGTGTATTTAATGTATTTTTATTGCACTCACATTATAAACAGACCACAGAAATCCCTTCTATCTTGTGCTACATTCCTGCTAATGTACAAATATTAGCTTCAAAATAAGACTGGTCCTTAAATCAGTGTTTTCAGTGGAAGTATGTGGCTTTGTGTGCCCACTTGGGGCTCTGAGGAAGTACCACCGGGACCTCTGTGACTCGGTGCCCGCACGAGAGTGCTCCTAGGGCAGGTAAACATTCACCGAGATCGTCGTCGGTATTCCGGAGATATCAGTAAGCGAGAGGCGAAAAAGCGTTAAAATGCATTGTAGTAAATTACAGCATACACACGTGAATGTTTGCAACTCAAATATGCAACGTATCCTACATATTGTGTTTGCTTCAAGGCTGATTTTGTTTCGCTTTCGCCAGGCGATTATGTTTATCAACGAACCATTGATGTCACATGACAATAGTGGAACTGGAACTATTTACTCAACCAGTAAGATGGAAACTATGGCTGGAAAGTTCGAAGGCACTGTTTTTTGTGAATGTAGTAGTCCCCTGATAATCCGCCTGGAACGCAAAGTAGCCTTGCTTTTTTTTTTTTTTTGACGAGTAGAGGCAGAGCTGCATCTACACTTCCATGGTACAGTATGCGTCCAGGTTGGATATCGGTTGGATATTGGTTCTCGTGACATCCATACATTCTATTACTTTTCTACTTTGACTGCTGCCTCGCAGACATCCAGGAAGGTCTTGTGCATCCACATGCTGTTGTTACACAGGGTGCGTGCGAAGCCAAATCGGCTGCTGTTCGCAGGTGACTAGGAAGTGCTTGATTTGATACGTAGTAGAGCACAGCACGTATTTTAAACATCAATATCGCAGTCAATCATGTTCATTTAATCGTTGAAGCCAAAATCGTAATCGAGAACGATATTCGATTAATTGTGCAGCCCTACACAAAAGTAAACAAGCCGTATAGCGATCTCTTCCGCTGACTGTCTGGATTCGAACAAAAGACACCGTGAGTTTCTAGCTTTTCCAATTCTGAAAATATGATATGATTTATAAAGGTATGCGTAAATCTGCGCTGGTGCGGATCTCTGGTTTAGAGGGTTAATGTAGACATGCTTTGGTTGATGTACATACAGTACATTTTTGTATAAATGCTGACGCTTTACACATTGGTAAGAATTTGGATGATTTTCTACCAAATTTCATTGTAATGGTGACGAAATTCTGTGGATAATGTACATAAATAATCATATATGTTGACGCATTCATTTGATTTCCTAATTAACCAATATTTTCGTTGAAATGCCGACAAAATTATGTGGATGATTGTAGTCTACATAAACGTACAAGGCTGACGCATTATAAATGTGTTATTATATAGACAATTCTCTACTAAATATATTTATGTTGACATTGTGAAGAAATTCTACAAAAAATTGACATGACCTAAATTTTTGTGAAAAACCGACGCATTTTTTATTTGTCATTATGCAGACGATTTCTTACCCAATATGTTCAATGTAATAACTGAAATGCTGTGGATTATGTAAATAGTCTAAATGCAGACGCATTATGAGTTGTCAGAATATTGATGAGATTGTGACAAATTAGTAATGCGTCATAATTGCAGCCATTAATTGTAATTTTCTGTACATCATTAAATAACTAATTTGTCATTAAATCATTGGTGGCTGGTCATTTCAGTAAGCTCAAATAGCATATAGGCTACAACATGGCTGACATTGTTGCTATTGAATTAGAATTAGTGGGAGACAACCAAATGAGACTGTGATGTGATGATTGAAAAGTTGGGCAAGTGGGGAGTGGAGAAGACCCCCATTTATTGCTTACACATAACAAATACATTCTATTGGGCTCTGGGTTTGAAAAGTGGGGTGATAAACTCAAACATATTCTCTCAGGCTCTACATGCTCTTTGTAGTTTTTGTATGCAACAGTCCATAGGGAAGATTTAAAGGTTGTTTGATGGTTATCTCTGCATAGGAAGGGGCAGTTGATTGCAAATTCACATCGGTGACTGAGAGAGGGAGAATGGGACAGATGTCCCATATCAGACATCTGGTTGGCATTTCTAAACTGCGATATGGCCTTCAAAGTGAACTGCCAAATGCAAAGATGTTTTCATTTTGGAGTTGCCAGTTTGGATATCTCAGTTCAGGAAGGTCACCAGAGCCTGATATTCTGGATTTAGCACCTCTCAATCAATGCCATTCAGTGGTGTAAATTTGGAGAAGATTGGAATATTTTGTCAAATTGTGTCTTTCAGTCAAAACTGCTGGGCTGGTGTATGAGAGATTGGCAGGCCATTTGCTCCACTATGACTATGACTTTTCCACAATCCGTGTTAGTAAATAAATTAGTAAATTATTTGTCACAATTTAGACAAAAGTACCTACAACAAATGACACTAGAAAATCATCAAACATTTGTGAAATTGTGATTACTCAGTATTTTGACTAAATTTGTATTCGTCTTATTGTGACGCATAAACTTTTGCATAAGTGTCACCATTTGACATTTGATATGTCATATTTTATGACATATCAAGAGCTATGTCATAAAATATGTTACACGATACAGGTAAATGTACATTACAAATATAACAGTGTAGCTTTATCATAATTATACTGTACAATAAGGAATCGTTAAACTGTAATATGTGGAAAAAACTATGACTGTAAAAAAAATTGTAATTATACTATCTGTTTGTTTGTTTGTATGTTTGTTTAATTAACGCTTCAGTTAATAGATAGGGAACCTGTCCAACTGAAGAAGGAGGCTTTTCGGGATATGTTTCGATATGTTTTCGAAAGACTCCGGAGGCCGTGGAAAGGTAACGACGGGCCCGAAGGGCAGGAGCACCTGCCGTGGCAGAAGCAAAGTAACGGGTGTGGTAGAGGTTCGGAGAAGCCAATGAGAGAGACTTTTGGTCGGCACCAAAGTGTTTCGGGAAAACAGGGAACCATCCAGTCTGTGTACAGTAAGGATGGGACGCTGTTGACCTCAAATGAGGAGGTATTTGGGACAAAAAAGGAACACTTTGAGGAGCTCCTGAATCTGACTGACACGCTCTCTATGGTAGAGGCTGAGCTGGAGGCTGATGGGGGATCATCGTCAATTTCCCTGGGCGAGGTCACTGAGATCAAACAACTCCACAGTGGCACAGCCCCAGGGATTGATGATATCCATACAGAAATGCTTTGGATGTGAAGGGGGTGTCTTGGATGACACGCCTCTTCGGATGACATCACGTGGAAGTCGGGGACAGTGCCAAATGAGTGGCAGACTGGGGTGGTTCCCCTCCCCTCAAAAAGTGTGTGCTAATTACAGGGGTAATCAGACTACTCAGCCTCCCTGGTAAAGTCTACTCCAAGATGCTGGAGAGGATGGTTCGGCCGATAGTCGAACCTCAGATTGACAAAATAATATCGGCATCGTCACACCAGTTATTGAAATGTCAGCCGAAGTTTGGACTGTATAGTTCCAAAATAAAAATGATATAAGCTAAGCAGACATTTGACTGATGTCAGTCAAACCATCACCAGCAGTTAGGCCTATTGTGATTGTTGATTGCCTTGCTTTCTGAAAACTTTATTATAATCATATTATTTTTATAATCAAATCGGCATTCATTTAATGAATCATCATCATTAGGCTAGTGCTGGGACGATTATTCGACGTAACCGACGTCACCTGTTACGTAAATACGTCGATTTGCTAAATGTACCGTCGACTCGGAAAAATATACCTATAACTATGCTCCGATCCGAAAAAATAGTGCGGTCAATGGACTATGAGAGGCAGCAATGAGCTGCGAACGCGCTTAGTAACCCTGAAACCAAAAGAAGACAAATGTGTGGCATGGTATGTGTGTACCTACCCTTTGATTAGCTACTTGTGAGCATGTGGACGCAGGGTTAGTATCTGCTTTTGCTACCACACCAAGTGGTGCTGTAACCAGCTGCAAGTCGCTGCAGTCCCTGATCTACTATGCCGCTGGTTTGGTTCGTATACTGTGTGTGCGTGACTACTGACGTTACAGCCATGAGCATCAATGGAGAACATTGCTAATGTTTAAACTGGAAAATCTATCTAATGCTTGTTTAATCTATTATATACTTTTTTCGGAGTTATGCGGTAAACGCTACTCACTCTATTGTGGAGGGATCGGACGACCGTTAATTTAAAATGGTAATTGGTAAATGGTAATTTGAGTGCGGCAGTGGCTCTGACAGTGATGCATAAAACTGCAGTAATTTTGAAGTGGTGGCTGGGAAAGTCACACTAATGAGACTACTTTTTTAAAAATGGTTTTAGTCTGGAGTCTATTTCCCCGCTTAAACTAATCTCCTTCTCACTCCGTCCTACTCGCTTCTCCAGCCATGGCCACCTTTCCTCTTTCAACCTCCAACTGTTGCAATTGTGGCATCCTTCAGATATCCTACTGCAGATTAAGCTTCTGCAGCCCCTGCTGCAAACATGTATATTAATTATATTTTGGCAGCATCTGACTATTTTAATTTTTTTGGTCTGCAAATTCTCTGCATCGCTTGTTTACATTTTGACATCCTCATCTTATCAGTAGGGATGGTCTATAATATTTGACTATTTGGGTATTCGTTTTATGTGTAGGTATTCGAGTTTCAATTTTGGGTTCCAAATATTAAATTTTTCGCTTTTGCTTGCGTATTTGTAAATCTGTGTTCCATGTTCGATTGGATAGGCCTACCCACTAATCAACACATCTGTGACAAGTTCAACTATCAGGTCTAAAAGAAGAGAGATGGGGTGTAACTTCAACACTGACTGTAATTGGCTATTGGAGATACTGTAGAAGCAGAGCTCATATTTAGGCCTGGGCGATAAAAGTAAATGTTTGGTTTTCAACGATTTGTAAAATGACACATATCGCAAAATCAAGATAAATGCTTTCACTTACAATTAACATCTTGGGTCGCGCCAACGAGCAGCGCACCCCCTCCCGTTCTTTATCACGTGTGCTCCTCACTATATTATGTCTCTGGCTCCTCTGGTCGGCATGCACCAGTTTCCCCAGCGCAAGCAACCAACCAACCCCAAACACAACACGCTGATTGCCTATCATTTGCACCTGTGTGGGGGTCATATTAAGTTGGAGAAGTCTTCTTGTTTCTGTCAGAGCCATTTGGAAGACTTGTGGCAGCATTTTTTTTACAAAAGGCCAGCCCTCTGGCTTATTTATTTAGAGTAATTATATACTGTAGCCTACATGCTAACCACACTTGTTGTGATATGTACTATAGGCATTTGCGATTTATATTTGTAGATATTGGTAGCATTAATTTAAGCCTTGTATGGGCCATGTAACACTAGGGCTAGGCTGTTATCCCACTGACATCGGCCTCTATTACCCCTTTTCCACCAACGTGAACATAGTGCTGGTACTGGGCTGGTGCTAGCACCTGTTCGCAGTTGGTTCAACTTTTGAACCTACTGAGAACCGGTTTGGTTTTCCATTGCCTGGCTGGGCTAGAGATAGCCATGGGACAATATGAAAATTTTCTATCACGATTATCCTGGCCATAATTATTGCGATAAACGATATTATCACGATTATTTTAAAAGGCACTAAAACATACTGGAATCACTTTATCTTACATTTTCTTAAGAAAAACATTTCTATGGTATTATGACACACATGCTTATCTTTTTTTTTTGTGTATATTAAACCCTAGCACAATTTCCAGGAAAAACCCCTCAAATGTAATATCAAAAATAAATCAAGTGCAGTTCCTCAACCATGAGGCTATACGCACTTCTGGTCTCATGTGATAGGGCAGACGCAATTGAATGTGAATATATTATAAGTAAACTGATTTAAATTAGCATTGCAGAGTATATCGAGATGGAAAACAGTAAAACATTTAAATTTCTCTTCTGCCTAAAAATCTACTAAATTTTAGAGTAAAATAATCACTTTGGGATAATGCAGTTGCAGCCCCAAACCTCTAGAAACCAAAAGCCCAACATCTGAATATTTCCTGTGCAAAGGTTGATTCTAATAAAGGGAAGCACAGTAAATAGAGAGATATTTCATTAGAGGCATGTCAGACAGAACCTCTATTTATGCCATGTTAAAACATTTTTACACATTTTGGCACATTGAAATGTACAAATCAGTTGTACCAAACTGTACAACTGATTGTGATAAGAGTTATACCGTTGGAATCCGTAGATCCTGGGCTTTCATATGATATAAAGCATGTGTGGGTAGCATGAAATAGCAGAATTTGCATGTGCAATATATGTGCATGTGCACATATTGCACATTAATATTTATTTATGAACATGCACGTTTAGATGCTTGGTGTTAGAATTGTGTTACGTTTAGGTAAACATTTTAATTATTAGATTGTAGATGAGCTTCTCTTAAAGTGGATGTGCAGAATACCTATGTAGCTTTATTTTTAGCATGATCAAAAAGCGTGCGTGTAGTGAAATGTGCGCTTCCCCTGTATCTGGGGGCTGTAGTTCTCATTTAACCTCTTAAACTTTAGCTCCCTAGGCCATCTTCAAAAAGTTTTTCCTTGCAAAAACATTCCCTTATATTACATAAGGTTTTCTGCAGTTCTGAACAAGTTACAAAGCTTATTTTGGTATTAAAATAACCTTTGTGAGATTCCAATTAAATATTCCATGTGGATGACACTGCTCCTTAGTAAATGAAGCTCAAATACAGCATTAATATTTTTTTTTCCATGACATAATGTTATTGAAATAGAATAAGAATACTTTAGTGGAATTATTAATCTACAACTCCTTTACACTATAGGAGTACAATACAACATCTGATGAGTATATTGAGTATATGTGACCCCTTTATGACAAGTGGTGGAGACTAATTTCAAAACTCCATTGAAGTATCCCAGGTCGTTTGTTGAACAATTGTATATTTAATTAATCGAAATGGTGTGAATATGATCAGGTATAAAAATCTATAACAGTTTGAATTGTAGTTTAAAGTTAACAAAAAGTGACTATAATGCAAGTGCATTATAATGCATGAATATAATGCAATATGCATAGAATTATTACCCAAGATACAGCATACCATGGTATAATGACCAAAACAGAAGCAGAGGAAAATATAGACAGAGAGAACACCCAGTCAGTTCGTCCAGAGAAACACAACCAAAAAGACTCCCCCATATCAAAAATGGGCATGTTTTATACAGGAGAGAACTGCGGGCTGGCACTGTCTTAAGTTCTATTGGCTAACTTATAAGGGAAAGTCTCATGTGTTGAGGTGAGTGAATAAGATAGACGTCTTGGCGCCGGCCTCCTGCAGTGTGTCCCACACTGGATCTTAGCCATATGTCAGACTAAAAGACCTGAGTGGTAATATTTTGTTAAGGGCTTGTGTTTTTAAGAAGTTACAACAAAGGCTTGTTTGCAAATGGCTGGATGCAAATGGGGGGAAACACTTTAAATGTATATTGGAGGGTTTGAGGGCTTGCTGTAAGGTCTAAAGGTTTGTCTGGTTTGAATGAATTAGCTGCCCTCCTTCTGGGGGATGGGAATACAGTAAGAACAGATGAAAATATCTCAGGTGATCTGGGGAACAAATAGTGGACTCCACTTAGTGACCTACTTGAAGTCTGTTGTGATATGAAGATAGTACATTGCATGAATTATTAGTAGATATAAGGGCTTATCTTTAATAATAACTCTTAATTAATATAGGTCATAAGGTCCAGCCAGCCATTCGAAACCACCACAAGCTATGACTCACACGATTCGAGCAAGTGTAGATTTAGATGTCGTGTAGTCATTCACAGAATACATGTCCCTTTGATGGATGCCAATGACATCCAATAGAACTACATATCTAAAAAATATCAGTGACCAGAATCGCACACTCATTTAGGAAATGGTGGAACAGGGATGTGTTTTGTTCGTGCTTCTCATACTGGATTACCGTTTTTAAAAGGATTTCAGTCAATCAAAGGCTAACTTTCTCAACGAATTCATCAAAGGTAAGACTAAAAGTGGTAATACTAATTCGAAAAACATAATTAGTATCGGCAAACTTTATAAGCCTGTTCAGGCATGGGTGCTGGCTTTTGGAATCATAGGACATGTTTAGATTCAGCCAAGTCTCCGGTTTCAGACGGGGTAAAACTTGTCTATGTTAAATAATATGAATTCGATCACTATATACGTGTGTCTAAACGTGCACGCTGCGATATTTGCAAAAAAAATGTCCGATATGGGGTTAAATCACATAGCTGTTGAAAAATGCTTACATTTGGGCAATGGTTGTTAGATTACATTGATAGCCAGCTTTGCGATCCAGACGTGTATAATAAAGGCAATCACAAAGGTATTTTAACAAATGGGCTTAAGAGTGGGTGGGGGGAGGGTGTCCCTCGTACCGGGGGGACTTGGTTCTCACTTGGTTCTCCCAGCCTGCTAGCAAAAGTAATTATTTTTCAACAGAAGCTGAATCTGAAAAGCGCATGCTCGTGCTAGGACGCTCTTTCAGCTACCTTCTGAGTCTGTGCGGACCCAGAAAACAGAAACAAGGAAGTTGCGGGACTTTTAATAGGTTTTTGTGGGGTTTTTTATATTGATATTACTGATATCATTGATATTAAGTAAGCCTGACAAGCGTTTACCTAGATTCGGATTGGTGGAAACGCTAGCGATTTCCTTCACCTCTTGCTGATGATTCTAAATTTGAATTGCTAGAAAAAGTTGATAGAGCATCGGGTTTCGGTTGATAGGAGTGGTCGGTTCAGCGGCTACACCAAAGAGTCAACCAGCGACCTGGCGATTTCTGCGACACACACAAGCAAAAATCGCTGCGGTGTAGTTCTAGTTTTAGAGTTTTCACATAGCGAGCTGTTTATTCATCCCCTGAGATTATCATCTCATCTCAGAAATAGCTGTATGGTTGTGCAATTTGCAATACTTTAATCCATTCAGTATCTGCGTCCATTAGAATGGGTTTTGGACATTACATGTTTCTTAGGATCAGACCATGAAAATTAAATGATTTAGTATTTGAATATTGCTTAATCGCTGACTGGACATTGGCTATCAAATCTGGGTAAATTTTCTAATTATAGGCCTAATTTGGTAGGAGAAAAATAGCAATCTCACAAAACATTAGTTGGCACATAGTCTTTAGCAAACACAAATATCCTTATGAATTGGTGTATTATTTGCATAACAGCCAATTGTGTTTGATTTTAAGATGAAGTTCCTAAATAGACAGATTATTAATACATTAGTGTAGCCTAATACAAAATAAATGGGCCTACATCCTAGTAGTCTACGATGCCCAATTAACAAAAAACTATTTTTTTACACTGGGAAAGCTACCATAAAAGGCCACTATCAGCATAAACCTCAAATTTACCATGAGGATACAGAAGCAGAGAATCACTAAATACATTTATCTTTGTAAATAACTAGTAATAAAAATTACTACAAGTAAAAAAAAAAGTATGATTACTATGACAAATATGACAAATACGGGAACAGTAATATATCATTAAGACAAATACAAATGTAAGAACATAAATCATTTTAATAAATAATTCAACAAATAAACAAAATAAAAGATACATTTAATCTAAAAGCCTGGTAAAATGTCTTACACTCTTTATTATTCAAGCGTGTGTTATAGGCGTAACATACAATAAGCCAATCCGAGTTTGTGCGCTCCTGTGTATGTAACTAGTAGAGTTTAACTATGTTGTGCACCCAACATAGACGATACTATCCTGACAGTATGCACCTCACATTTACTTAAGACCAGGTTTTTACTGGTCAATCACTTTTCGCTGCCTCAAGATAGCAATGTGCCAGCAAAACGCTAGACCACACCTTTAGACCAACACACTCACGGGCACTTAAATGGGCACAAGTGCATTTGCTATTTTAAACAACCCGGGCACTGGATGGGAAAATTATAACTGCGTCGGTCTGAAACTAGCTAAGACACTTGCATTTCCACTTTGTGCTACATTGCGCAAGTTGTAAGATAGTGCCCTTTATCTCAAAGGGGCAATTTATTCCAGAAGAAAACCTGGTAATGGAATTTTTTTAATTACCTTTTTTAGCACACAGGGCAGCAACCTTTTACAAAATGTTCAAAATATCTCAGTAGACAAAAATGTCAACAATTAGTAGGTGGAGTAGAGAAAAGGAAATTACAAATGCATATGTAAATGATAAACATAGCTGCTTATACAGGATAATACAGCAGGGTAAGTCAACTTTTCCCTGTCAATATATGAAGAGTTCATATACAAAAACAGTTATCTCCATTTTTATAAATCATGTTTTTTTAAATTGTGCATTCAGGTAATCTCATTGAAATTGCAGTTGGTGTTTTTTTTAATTAATTTACTTAAATGACTCAAAGATAGTGAACATAAAAAATAATTTTTTTATTGAAAATTTGTTTTGTTTTTTTTATTTGTTTTTCAAAAACAAATAACTCCAACAGCCATTTTTTGGCAAAAACAGATATCTCCACATTTCAATTAAACAAAGCCATGTAACGGACTTCTGTGAAATATTTAAGATAACTATAACTAATTTGGTTAAAGTGCAGAGAATTGCAACAAAAACAACCAATTAACCAATCGATATTAAACAAATAAATATTAAATATATATATCAGGAAAATCCCGGGTGGAGTACAAAATTCTTGCAAATGTTTTAACCTGCAGTGCAAAACTTTTGTAACCTACATAAAACCCACACCTACAGAAATTATTGTTTTACAGTATTCAGTTTAACATTGAATTCAACTGAATACTGTGAAACAATAAGTAACATGGAATATGGAGTTACACTACACAACAGTATTCGATAGTTACTCCATATTCCATGTTACTTATTGTTTCACAGTATTCAGTTTACCTGAGTGTTACAGTCCAACTAATTTTTAAAAATCATATTGGTACAGTATTCAATGTTTTAGTGTTAATATTATTATTCCTCCTCATTATTATTCCTCCTCATCACTGCTTTCCGCCATGTCCTGTTTGCTAACATTATCACATCCCACACCAGCCAGTGCATCCTCATAAAAGTTGCGGACAGTTTGACTAACCCCAAGTTCACCTATCAGTTTCATGACATCAGCCTTCTTTGACGCAGTTTAACCGTGGGACAGCAGCTGGTTTTAAGGTGTCCCACTTCTTCCCACGCTTTAAGACAGAATGGTAACTGAACAGCAAGTTGAAGCCCAACTTGTCACCACAGATTTCCAAGACCTTGACAGCACTGATGTTAAATGATCGAGAGGAGGAACAGTGTTCCGCTGCTTCAGCTTTGAAGTCATAGCATTTCCAATGTTTTCCGTACACATAGACATTTCCTTTACAGGTTGGGGTTGTGCTTACAGCCCAACACCGTGCAGGACATTTGGCATTTGTCAGAGAACACCAAGATTGGCAAATTCGCCACTGGCGCCCTGTGCTCTTCACATATGAAAGCAGGTTCACACTGAGCAAGTGACAGGGTCTGGGGACGCCATGGAGAACGTTCTGCTGCCTGCAACATCGTCCAGCATGACCGGTTTGGCAGTGGGTCAGTAATGGTGTGGGGTGGCATTTCTTTGGGGGGGCCGCACAACCCTCCATGTGCTCGCCAGAGGTAGCCTGACTGCCATTAGGTACCGAGATGAGATCCTCAGACCCCTTGTGAGACCATATGCTGGTGCGGTTGGGCCTGGGTTCCTCCTAATGCAAGACAATGCTAGACCTTATGTGGCGTGAGTGTGTCAGCAGTTCCTGCAAGAGGAAGGCATTGATGCTATAGACTGACCCGTTCCCCTGACCTGAATCCAATTGAGCACATTTGGGACATTATGTCCATCCATCCACCAACGCCACATTGCACCACAGACTGTCCAGTAGTTGGCGGATGCTTTAGTCCAGGCCACACACACTACTGAGCCTAATTTTGACTTGTTTTAAGGACATTACATCAAAGTTAGATCAAGCTGTAGTGTGGTTTTCCACTTTGATTTTGAGTGTGACTCCATATCCAGACCTCCATGGGTTGATAAATTGGATTTCCATTGATAATTTTTGTTTGCTTTTGTTGTCAGCACATTCAACTATGTAAAGACGAAAGTATTTCATACGATTAGTTCATTCATTCAGATCTAGGATGTGATATCTTAGTGTTCCCTTTATTTTTTTGAGCAGTCTATTTACTATCAGCACATTGCTCATATTGTAAAGCTCTTGGTTGAACACATTACTGGATTGAAGATTAAAATATTTACATCTAGGTGGTTAATTCGGTCAGGGCATGTTCTGTCCAATATAGATTTTCGTTTTAAAAGCAAAAATGCAACAATACAAATAATACATTTTTAATTTTCCTATTCGTAAACGGGATCTGGAATCATTTTCTCTTGAAACACATTAATTTGTGTGAATGGCTTAGCCTACAATTGGACAGCTCAAATACAATTATTTATTATTCACAATTCAATACCGAGACAGACAGTTACACTGGTAGTAAATACAAGAATTGCATTAATTAACTTTAACTGCTAACTTTTTTAGCTGTTCATTTTGCTCTTTGTTATTCAACCTTTTAAAAAATGGTTTGTTATTCAAACCGCTCTAAATCTACTTAAAACAAACTGCTTGCCTATGCCCTTCAGCCAGGACATAGGCTGGGCCACCTGCTATCCTTTTGTCTAAAGGGATCTATCTTAAAATATTGACTTTAAGGACATGAACAGTGAACTCTCAAGCAAGAAAGTTAGACGCATGACCCTGGCATAATGTCCCATACGTTGGCAGTGAAGACGGTAAGAGCGCTACATTAATAATGTGCATCGTTAAAAACTTTTTTCGCACAGCTGAATGTAGGCTTTACTCACTGTTTTTATTTCTGGCTGGGGATTTTGTTTTTAGCAGATCCTGTCCCTGTTTTGTTTTTAGCCTAAATAATACACATTTGAAATAAACTTTAAACTTATCCTCCTTAAAGCTGATGCGCCCTTGTCATAGTGATCTTTAATAAAGGTGGCAAACGTAGTTGGTAAAAAAAGGGACCACTTCATCTAACTGGCAGTAGTCTACTTTAAGTTTATAGCCTACCGAAAGAGGACAGCCACTTCTGAAGTGGTGTGCAGGATTTTTGCTTATACACTGTGCAAAATATTGAAAGAAGCCTATGGATTTGCAATCACGCCCTAAAAAAGACATTAATGGCTGTGTGTTGTGTTATTTTGAGGGGACAGCAAATTTACACTGTTCTACAAGCTGTACAATCACT
>JAODLL010059590.1:0-18120 GCA_026546735.1 Forbesichthys agassizii | reverse complement strand
CTTACTGCATGTGGGCGTTGAGAAGACTTGAGCCTAGAGTGGTGTTTGGGGAGGAGGAAGAGGAGGGGGAGGGGGAGAGGGAGAGGGGGAGAGAGAGAGAGAGAGAGAGGGAGAGAGAGAGAGAGGGAAGAAAATATATAATTTGACGTGACACATCTTCCTGACTCTCCTGTGTCACTTGTGTTTAATCTATTTCATCTAAGTTCAGTCAGCTAAATCACCTAGAAAACACTGATGTGGCTTTACAGACACTTTAGTATAGTATATTTATAAACCATATGCAGTATGTTTCACTGTGACTGAATAAAATATTACCCTGCAAACCAGGAGGAAGAAGCAATTGACTGAAGTGATGTTATTTTGGTTTCAAGATGGCAGGTGGATTCCTGTCTTTTAGATAAATGGTCATTGACAGTGACTGCTGTGGGATTTTGGCATAGAGGGAGCAGAAACCTGATAATGCAAAAAACAATCGATACACGCCAGCACCCAGGATCGACCAGCAGGGGGCAATGTGAGTAGAAAGAACAGGCCCTCATTTTTTTCAAAACCAGCCCACTTCTACGGGTCTTGCCGTAAAGCCACAAGCTGATAACAAGAGAATAACTGGAAACTCTTAGCTCCCAAATGCATCATGTAGTCACTGATGCATAAAGTAAAGAACAAGGTTATGAAACCAAACACGTTATTAAAACAAAGGATTTAGTTCCATTCTAACCTCAAACATTAAATGTGTCCCCAACCTGCTGCCAGTAAACACAGACTACTGTATAGTATTGCCAGGAGAATAACACGAAAGAGATTAACGTAATTCCTTCGTTTAAATGTAAGCCACTTGCACATAAAGGTTGAAGCATTTATACTGTATGCACAACAAATACACCCTTTATATATCAAATACACACACATATTTGCACACTGCCGGTGTGCAGACAGAAGCAGTAAACTTAGCTGAGAGATATTAAAGGCAGATTCAGCTGGAGGACCCTGTTAACACAACGCACCAGTAAAACACTTTACGGTTCTAATTACATGCACACCCAGAAAACACACATCGTGCATGCAGGCACACGCACACACAACGCTTATTATAGTTATTAGGAAGCTGGCTAATGGCTATTTGATGGGTTTTTTACATAAGACTTAATGGTTATGGAGGGACAGCAAGACAATGAGAGAGAGAGAGAGAGAGCGAGAGAGAGAGAGAGATGTGTGTGTATGTGAGGATAAAGATGGAGGGATCAGTAGGCCATCTTAAATCTTAAATGCAAAACGTGTTTGTCTTAATGACACAGTATGTATACATGACACACCTTTTGCTTACTCTTGTGTGCGTGCATGTGTGTGTGTGCGTGCGCGTGTGTGTGTGTGCGTGTGTGTGTGTGTGTGTACGTGCATGTGTGTGTGTGTGTGTGTGTGTGCCAGCCTCCCATCCCCTTGGTCTATTAACTAGCTGTCTAGTCTGCTTATACAACACGTCTGTCTGCATAAACACCGCATTTCAATTCAGTGCCACTGTTATGTTTGTAGCCTATTATGAACATATGAACAATAAAGTCAGGACCACGTAATACATTTGTGCTAACGTCTCTTTACTGTCGAGCCTCAACACGGTACAAGATATCAATGTGCACGAACAACAGCTTGGTAACTAGCTTACTTGTAGTTAACACAAAATAGTGCACATACATGCACATACATGCAGTCGCATGCGAGTGTGTGAGTGTGTGTGCGTGCGTGTGATCGTGTTTGTGTCAATGTCTCTGCTGGCGTCCAATCTCTTGTTTGTTTTTAAAACACAGACAGCAGACAGACTGTAGTAAGTGGCAAGACAAGTCAAGTCCATTTTATTTATGAAGCCCTTAAAGGTACAGTCAGCTATTGTTAAGCTAATTTTAAGATAATACACTTTTTGTCTAATTCACAACATATATCCTTGCATTTCGCCAGCTTATTCGTGGCTTCTTTGTGCGTGCGGAAAAAAGATTCCCGATACGTGTAGACAGCCCTGGCTCCTTAAGTAGGAGCATAAAAACAGTAGAGGACACGGCTCACAACAATGTGATAGGCTTCGCAATGCATTTCAATGTGTTGGGCGGAGTTTCTGAGGGAGTTTGTTTTGAGTTGAGCTTAAAGTTACCCTTAAACACACTATAGTCTCAAAGGGCTGTGCAGGTGAAAATGTCACATGGAAACATACAATACCCCCTTAACAACCTGTTCTTCCACCTGGTCAAGGACAAACTATGTGTAAAAAAGGAAGAAACCTTAAGAAGGGTAATATACAGTACAGTATATGTCACCCATACACCAACAGTGATGGTTTACCGTCTGACTTGGTCATTGAGTTATGTGGTTGGTCACCGTGCATATCAATCAAAATACTTCTCCAGTCAAGTAGGCGGATCTTGACACCGTTAACTAGTGGCGTGTCCCAGTCTTTACGTAGTTACTGCAGTACTAACCATATACAACAGTGATGCTCACATTCATACACACACACACCTTCTAGCCTCTACCTCGTACCTGGGAGTTTGACTTGCGGGGGCTGTGGGAGCCCAAGGGCGGTATTTTGGGGGAGCAGGGAGGGGTCACAGATGAAGACACAGACCCTCGGCCCTCAGTGAACCACGAAAATGAAACAAAGGAGCCAGAGGTTCGAGAGGGGCTTTCAGATGGCTCTCTGGAAAGAAAAGGGCAGTAAGATACACACAATGTTTTTGTTTTTGTTAAATTCATGTAAATAAATGTAATATAATAGTTTTTTGAAATATTTACTGTTAAAATATTTTACAAAGCATTGCTGGTCTATTATCTTGTCATGGTGCATTCAAGTGGATATAAAATACTGTAGATGTCAATGGGGTAATATACAGTGTCCAGTGACAGATGTGTGACAGAGAGAGACTCACCTGCTGCCCACAGACAGCCTGTTGCACTTATCCTTCTTCACCCTGACGTAGGAGCGCCTCAGGGTGACCCTGACAGACAGACAGACAGACAGACAGACAGACAGGAGCACCCAGTGGACACAACAGGTTGGAATGATGGATGACAAACATGGCTGCTTATGTCTGCTGCTGTGGATCTGTGTGTGCCTGAATCTGTCAACCTATCACGTCACGTGTGTGTGTGTGCGTGCGTGCGTGCGTGCGTGCGTGCGTGCGTGCGTGTGTGTGTGTGTGCTTGTCACCCTAAGTCCAGGAAGCGCCTCTTGGTCTTCTTGTCGAAGACGACAGTGGGACTACCTGGATCTGCAGGGCTGGTATCATGGCTGTTATCCGACACCAACACTGACACACACGCACGCACGCACACACACACACGCACGCACACACACACACGCACACACACACACACACACACGTACACACGCACACACACACACACGTACGCACGCACACGCACGCACACACACACACGTACGCACGCACACACACACACGTACGCACACACACACACACACACAAGTACGCACACACACACACACAAGTACGCACACACACACACAAGTACGCACACACACACACAGGTAATTTAGCGGACGCTTTTATCTTAAGTGACTTACTGGATGAGTCTGAATGACTTGGCATGTGCGTGTGTGCACCTGTCTATTGAACAGGTGTAATATGTGTGTAAGTAAGTAAATCAAGATATGTTTTGTGTGTGCTTACATATCTGTGTGTGTGTGTGTGTCTGCGCGCGTGCGTGTGTGCGTGTGTGTGGGTGGGCGTGTGTGTGTGTGTGTGTGTGTGTGTGTGTGCGTGCGCGTGCGTGCGTGTGTGTGTGTGCGTGCGTGCGTGTGTGCGTGCGTGCACGTGTCGGCTACCTTCACTGTCTGGCCTCTTGCTCCTCCTCATGTAGACAGGGGAGAAGTCGGAGGAGGCGCAGGACTTGGAGGGGGAGCTCGTGGGGGTGACCAAGGCCTCCTGTGACGTGGCATTGGTCAGCTGGCGGTACCGCCCACGCGGGGGCACGGCCAATGGGGTGCCCCCGTCCTCTGGTGAACGGCGTACCTGCGAACAGGACAGGTGGGAGGTAATTGCTGCAGTGGACTTTATTTATTTATTTACTTACCAAGTTTATTTTTTTTAATGTTTTTTTGTTTTTGTTTGTTTGTTTAGTTTTAATGTTGTTGTTGTTATTATTATTAATTAATATTTATTATTTTTTATTATTATTTAATAAAATTATTATTTTATTATTTTAATGTTTATTTTTTTTATTATCTTATTTTAAGGCAAGTCTTACCAGGGAGGTGTCAAAAGAGAAGGCGGGACTTCTCGTAGAGAGTAACGAATCAGGAGAGGGGGAGGAACCTCGCATCGCCAAATGGAGCGGTGAGCGGGCCGAGTGTAAAGGACTGTCTTGGTACTGACACACAAACACACACACATGTTCACAGACACAAATGCACATGCACACGCACACACATGTTCATAGAAATGTACACACGCACGCGCGCGCGCGCACACAAACACACATGTTCACAGACACAAATGTACACACGCACACATGCATGCAGACATACACACACACACGCACGCACGCACACACATGTAGGCACATGCACACACACACACATGCATGCATGCATACACATATGCACACACACATACACACACGAGTATGAGCAAGAGTATGGTGCTTATTAATATCTATAGCTTTAATCGTAAACTATTCATTTTTAAATCGGTCTTCTCAAGCTTCGATCAGTAGCCCTTGCTTCCCACCAGGGACAAATACATCTACAGTAGTTTCAGCTACTGTATAATGAGAGTAGAAATAGAATATATATACTCTACAGTACATATATTGTAAAGTATGTATTTACTGTATATTGGTTTGCTGAATATCAAATAAAACACTGTCCTCATTCAAAAACATATGTGTTATCCCATATTGAGCTTTAATCAATTAGAGTTGGAACAACTGGAACAACACTTATTTCTGTTGTGAACCACACATTGTCCTTACCTGCAGTGAGCAACTTGACCTCTGTACGTCAAAGGCATCGCGGTCCAGACCGACTACACTGAGAATGGCTATCGACATTATGCTAATGATTATCTATGGGAAGATATCAGTAAGTCTCAGCACCCACATACAAATACGCACTCACGCACGCACACGCGCACACACACACGCGCACACTCGGACACACACACACACTCAGAGCTCACCTTCCTCTCCGAGCTGTCATCTCCCTCTGTGGAACTGACACTGTCGCGGTAATGGGAACGAGAGGGTCTTTGTCTGCGCACCTTGACGGACATCTGTGCCCGCCCCTTCTGAATGCTGTTGTCCAATAGCTCCGTCTCTGGAATGGCTTCATTTAGGTCTGGATAGCACACATACGAGATTCACTCTTAGATTGTGTATTGGTGGATTTGAAGGATTCTGGGTGGTTAAAGTGTAAATCCACAAGTATTTTCATTAATTAGACGTCTTCTCATTTTGCAGGGCAGAGCAATTAGCTGAGGTCAGCAAATTGCATTTCTTCAAACAAATTAATCATAAAGGTGACGGTATCGCCGCCCTAACAATGATTATTATTAAATTTGTTGTCATATTACCTGGCTGATATCACTGAAAATGTTCCAACCAAACCAATTTCAAATATCTTGTATTGCCAACATGTATAGTATATTATGTTTGTTTGTTTGTGTGTGCGTGTGTGTGTGTGTTTTTGCATATATACAAATACATAGACTAAATTCAGCTCCAGGATTGGCCCCTATATGCCCACCTGAAGGACCCAGAAGGTGTAATACTCAACCTCCGAGTGACCACTAATGGTGAAGAGGACATATAGGCTCAAAGCATTCTGGCTATATAGTTATAATGGGATTTCAGAGGGACCTCTTATTCATTTCTACATTCTTATCTCTGCATATTGTTCATGCAGTGGTGCATGGGTCAAACGGTACATAAAATCTATTCATGATTCCAGCCTAAATTGGCTGTTTTCATTAGCCATTTCTCACACCTGTTTGCTGCTCCCATCCTGTGCTCAACATCCCAGTACAGTAATAAGTAAATAACACATGTAAATAACACATGTAAATACAACATGTAAATAATGCATGTAAATAACACATGTAAATAAAACAATGTAAATAACGCCTGTAAATAACACATGTAAATAACACATGTAATAACACTACTGAGGAACATGAAGGCAAGGACAATCGGCCCATCAGAGGAGAGGGGAATTAAGTGCCTTCTTTGATTGTCTCTGGCCTCCTGGACTCCATCTTTATCTGTTATCATTCACTACTATCAATTGCCACTCACACAATTTATTTATTTGTATCTATTACATTTCTTTTCCATTTGTTCTCTACTGTTCATATTTATTTAATAATTGTTAGTCATTTTTATTCAGCCATCTGTCATAAATGACCCTTCAGCTTCATCACCAAATAAGGCTGCTGTCCCAGGTGACTGCAGCAGCAAAGGATTGTGGGAAATGACCCATGATGAACCAATGATGACCCTATCTGCAGCTTATTGATCCTGGTAGATTTATAGACATAATATGGCTGGTTCCTAATGAGAAATAATATAAGTATTGGGTTTGCTGCTGAAATTGGAAATCATATAATATATCTTAGAAGCCGTATTGGTATATAGTATTGGTGACACCTATACTGAAATAGAAAATGATTAGTCACTGATGTAATTATCTTCACGCCTACACACCAGATTAATAATAAAGTTGTAAAGGCTTTCAATAATCTACAAGTAATCATTAAACATCATACATTAGTTAGAGATTTTAATAATTGACGAGCGGTCAAAATAGCTAACTGTTTAAACGTCATTATTTTTAAGATGTATGCCCTCCCTAGATAAAAAGAAAATGAGAGAGAGAGAGAGAGAGAGAGAGAGAGAGAGGGGGGGGGGGGGGCATCACAATGGGGTGGGACAGCTAAGTCATCAGATTTACGCACAGCTAGCTGTTTTACACACGCACACGCACACACACACACACACGTACGCACATGCACATGCACACACACACAGGCTGGTGTAACAGTTTCACCAACCTGAAGAAGTCAGGAACCAATCATTCCTCTATTACAGTGTTGTACTGTAACACACACTCAGAACATCAAGGGTGGAGTCAGTCAGCAATGCTGGACTGTTGATATTTGAAATGGATCAAATCAAACACACCTCTCCCCTTCAATACCTTAGGGTGCTATCTCATAGGCTCCGCCCCCACATGGGACACGCATTGCCAAGCCTGGAAAAGTGCTGTGCTGTGCGGTGCGGTCTGCACCACTTTGTTTCTGTACCCATTTACAGAGCTACGGCTGTGTATAAACACCAGATTATAGACGTATAGGCGTATAGGCAGACCTAGAGTAGATATTATTAATTTACAGCACCTTTAATTGTCACCAAACCCAATCCTTTACAGCAGGGTTCCCCAACCCTGGTCCTGGAGAGCCACAGCCCTGCATGTTTTAGATGTCTCCCTGCTCCAACACAGCTGATTCAAATGAATAGCTCGTTATAATGACCCGTTCATTAGAATCAGGTGTGTTGGAGCAGGAAGACCTCTAGGGCAGGGCAGGGCATCGGCCCTCCAGGACCAGGATTGGGGAACCCTGCTTTACAGGAACAGCTGTGGTATATTAACTTGGCTCCGCCCGGCTATGCTCTCAGATCAATTTATTTAGCTGAGATTAGCTGAGACAGTCTGGAAACCCTGATCACGTTTACCTAATTGTAATTGTTGTGCATATTGTACTATGTCCAATTGTAAATGATGTATATTTGTTTTTTATATTCTAATTGAATCTAATCTTCATTCTAATATTTGTTAAAGGGGAAAAGGTGATATGGCGTCTATATCACATCTTTTTCTCTTTTTATCCAATCTGTTTAAAATGGTTTTATTGTCATGTTATGCTCCATAGTCAGCATTTTCCTGAGTAGTTGGCCAATGCACTTTGGCCCACGGAGCTATCTGTATACATCATGCTAGAACGATCTACACAGCAAAGACTGAATGGCAGCTATAGGTTTGACATACCTGGAGGACAACATTGACTCCTAATTATTTTAAATATTCAATATTGCAGTACTGAAACTGTAATATGATGAGAAGCCCAAACATTTAGATTAAAAAAAGACACTCCTCAGTTTGTGCCTTGAATTGTAGTTAGAACTGGTTCCACCTGGACTATTGCTCTTGCTGAGATTACAGTCTGGAAACCCTGTTCGTTTTAGCGGTTGCACAGCCACCCTGGATGGCTGACCAATCAGAGACCAGTGGGGGTGACTTAGTGCGAGGCAGCTGAAGGGAAGTGTTTGTTTCAAAATGGTGGCAGAGCTACGAAGCAATACGACCAGTAGCAACGGCAACTGTCGTTGTATTGCACAGTATCAAAATTGACCAATGGAGCGGGTCTTTTGTCTGTGTAAAAGTGAATTTTGAGAAATTAGTGTTAAACAAATATTTTGGGTACTATGCCCCTCCCACATCTGGGAGTTCAGTAGTAGCCATTCCTTTCAATATTATTATTTCTTGGCATGGTTATTGCAAGTTATCTTATTTAAAATAAAGCCAACCAAGTATAAAGCATTGTTAAAGATAATTTCACCTATTTTAAAGTCACCATGCACCTACACTAGTTCTGAGTATACTTCAGCTGACTAGACAGTACACTTCTTGGGAGATGACTCATCCTGCAGTCAATTCCTATGTCCAATCGCTCATCAGATCTGGGAGAGGTGGATTGTGTGTGTAACGCATTTTGAATGCTATTGCTATGGCCTAATGTAGAAACGAGTCGATTCTCTTGACTTGTACCGTCCAAACCTCCTGTTTCAGGAGGAAACACATCAATAGCAAATTCATGGCCACTTTTAAGAGGTACTCCCTACATTCCATGATTGTACTATGATTTATGGCTAATAAATACATTATATTAGTATCACTATGGCTCAACTGAGCGTACTGTTAAGTGCAGGATATAATGATCTGGATCATGAGCAAAGCACAAAGGAAATAGCAAGAGCAACATCATTAGCATTCAATCTGTATCTTTGTCTGTTACAAAGAAATCATTCTGGAGATTAAGATTTACCGCTAAATACTAAACCAACTGAATACGAAATTGGACTATTTAGACCATTTGCTAATAAAAATAAATAAATGTAACGCAATAAATCAAGGAGTGTCCTCTGTGTGGCTGTGCTGACACCAGCACCACACACGGCACTCTCATAAAGGCTATATGGAGATGGAGCCAGCTAGTAATGAACATTGACATGGAGCCATATAATGTAGCGAGACGTATCCCCGCACACCATCTCTCTCTCTCCCTCCTTTATTGTACAACTCTCTCTCTTCATTATGTTGCTCAGAGCTGTTTAGTTATGTCTTCCTATTCATACTGTACTATCACATTCACCAGAAAATACTCTAAATAAATAAACTGAAAAGAAAAGATGAAAACATCCCCCAGTGTAATCTGATGTCCATTAAGTTTAAAGGTACTGTAGCCTATAGTAAGCTATTGCAAGCTAATTGTAAGATAATACACATTTTTGTAAAATTCACCAAATATCTACTTACATTTCACTAGCTTAGAATTCTCTGCGTGCTGAAAACACGATCCTGTATTCATACACAGCTTTGTAAATAGGAAAATTTTAAAAGTGGCGAACACTGCTCACAACAACAATGACTCTTGGCTTTGCAATGTGTTTCAATGTGTGGAGCGGAGCTTCTGAGGGAGTTTGTTTTGATTTGAGTCATCAGACAGTATAGTGACCACTGGTCCCTTTGTTTAAACCTGTTGCTGACCGGGCATTCTTTACTTTGGTGGTGACTTTTCAATAAAGAATATGAAACAAGGTGCAAAAGAAAATAAGGGTGATTGGTCTAATTTAGATATTGGTTTCAGGAATAAATCATAAAAAACTTGAGGAGTAGAGCACATGGTGACCTTCTGTCTCTGGACAGACCAGGCCAAGATGTGTGCTCCAAGGGCTGAGCAGAGGCATGGATTCCAGGGCTCCAGCACCACATTTCCTCAAAAACCCCAAATCTTTTTTAGTTCTTTGTTTCAATTCGGAGCTGTGTCCAGCTGCCGTGACTTTCTCATTATTCAGACCGATCCACTCTCTGAAATACCATTCTGATGACCGATAAACCCATATTTAATTGTCTGGCGGAGGAACGTAAAAAAGCTAATCTCTGGGCAAAACTCAATCAGAAGAGGATGTAACTTTGAGGTTATGAGGTGGTGAGTGTTTTAGTGTCAGTTGTTGTTTCCTGTTATTTGCCGTTGGTGAGTGTTTTGCGTGTTTTACTCATTTATTCTGAAACCTGCACCTGGTTCCTGCCATTCGTAGCGTTACACGTACCCCCGGTAATACCATCAAGTAGCCTTCCCTATACCCCCATTTGATAAATACTGCCTTACAGACTAACAATGACATTATTCTATAAGGTTCCATCAACCTCATATGTATTGGCATCAGTATGCCGTAATATACTGTATGTCTATACACAAATAGGGTTTTCACACAATTGTCTTTCTCTTCTAACATTTTAAATAATCAACTCAATGGTTTTCAAGTTGAAGCCGGCTTTGCTAGCAATAAGCATTGATGCATGCTTTGCTAGCAATAAGCTAATTGTGTTCAAATATTTTGTGTCACACTACCAGTATTTCAAATTGAAATTGCATTAGAACTTGAAAGTCATATTTGGACTGATTTCAAACATAAAATGTCTGACACTGGTGGGTAAAGTCTTTACCCCCAAAATGTTTAGCATTTCCACAGAGAGAAAGACTGCGGAAATAAACACCAACATTTGCATTCATTTGTCCTGGACAAGTAAATACTTAAGCACTCACACAGACACACACACACATAACAACATTAGCGCAGACTGAAGAGGTGGGTTGAACTGTTGCATATATGCATACGCAAACACAAATACACAGACACATTTTCTCCACCCCCACAGTGGGTCGACGGCAAAGCCCCTGGGACTAGAGAGAGAGAGGGAGAGAGAGAGGGGGGGATGGAGAGAGAGAAAGGGAGAGAGGGGGGGGGGATTAGGCACTAACATGGATGGTGGAGCTGGTCTCTTGGAGACCGCGGTGTAGAGAGAGCTAAAGAGGGAACGAGTGTCAGTAGTGCTGGATGGAAAGAGAGAGAGAGACATTAAATTACAGATGAATAAAGTGGAAAGAGAGCGAGAAAATGACCAGAGAAAGAAAAAATCCCATTAGAGGAGCAAGGATAGAAAAAGAATGCAGTGCATTATCAGAGAAAGGTGTAGAAGAGGAGGAGTGTAGGTGGGGAAGATACACAATTGGATTGTCAAACGTGTTGGGAGTTGAGTGTCTGCGTGTTGGGCTGAGAAGCACCTTCTGTTCCATGTTCATCAGGGGTTGATGTGCTATCAGGGGCTATAGGCCAGGAAGAGGGGGCGTTGGCAGGTGTGAAAAGGCTCAAATGATGTTAGGGGAGGGGGGGTGAAGGCGAAGGTGTGCCCAAGTATCCATCTAGGGAAGGATTAGAACAAAACGACCTGACACTAGCTACGAACAGCTGAGTACTCAATACTGTACACACACACACACACACGTCGTGTAAGGTGACCTGGGAGTTTGTGAGGATGTATTCATAATGGAAAGCACTGATGTAGAATGTGTGCGTGTGTGTGTGCGTGCGTGTGTGACTTACCAAACACGTTTTCTGTGTCCTCCAGTGTTGCAGACATGATGCAGCCGTTTCTGCAAAGGAGAGAGAGAGAGAACCAGAGAGAGTGTAAGCTTGTAAGCTATCGTGTACAGTAGGGCTGTAACATAATACACAAAATAACAACTGAATGCAAAGTACAACCCAGATTGTACTGTATATAAATGGCATGCGTCCACTGTTGCTGGG
The DNA here is from genome assembly GCA_026546735.1 of Forbesichthys agassizii. Lineage (NCBI taxonomy): Eukaryota > Metazoa > Chordata > Actinopteri > Percopsiformes > Amblyopsidae > Forbesichthys > Forbesichthys agassizii. The sequence continues at coordinate 6,192 of JAODLL010059590.1, read as the reverse complement.
ACGTTTACATTGAAACAGGACTGGGGTTTGGAATTTGAATACACAGAAACTGTGTCCAATATAGTTTCCCATATAACTCAAGTCACAGCACCATCGCACACCACTGCTGGTCAGCCAGACAGGAGGCTATATCAAACAATAGCCATACATTTGTCACCTTATAATAAATAGGGGGGCGTTACAGGCGGAGTGAGGTACTGCAAAGATGACGTTGGCCAGACCCAGCACAGCGCAGCCTTTAAACCCGTTCTTGAGAAAAGCTATGGCTAACGCCACAGAGGGCTTGTCCATTTATATACAGTTTATGGTCTTTTCACATTAAACCTCTATACTAAACTGTATGTAGCCTCAGCATGTGTGTGTGTGTGTGTGTAAACCCACACCGCCGGTGTTAAAGTGGTTGATAAAACCTCATCTCAGGTCTCTATGTACAGACCCCGCTTAATTGACATCTCCCTGCCTATCAGGTCGGGTGTGTTGCACCTGTTAGGGTGAGACAACTGAGACCTCCTCTATGATTGGCTACAGGGTTTGTGTGAAATTAACACAATCAGAGCCATGTAAATAACAGAGTTACGCCAACGGAAGTTCAAAATTGTCAACGGTCACATGGTTCATGGAGAGGCTAAACCTATGGCACAATAGTTCCCGGAAGTGTTTGGTGGACAGCTTGAATATAAATATACAGAGGTATACCTTCATTTTTTTTGAATTAGTAGTCAATAAATGCACAGTTTTAGGGTAGTTTTAGTATTTAGGCTAACTTCCGGGAACTATTTTGAGGCTCGACGATCCACCATTGCTGGAAAAATCTGTCCATTGGAGTAAACGGAGATAACATAACTCTGTTATTTCCATGGCTCTGGACACAACTAATAACATAAGATGTAAAGAGGTCTAATCAGCCTAAACACCTGTGGGGATTACTGGGGCTTTATCAGATGGGGGAATGAGCAGTTTACCCATTTGCAATAGCACTGCAAAAAAACGCACAGGTTGTAGAATAATGTACGCACATATTAAGCCTTCAATACATAATATGAATATCATGTGGATATTATGTATGCTGTAAAGCTAGGCCCTTGAGACATGTATTTTATCACACCAGTGTTATTCATCACCACAGCGTTAGCATGCTAATTATATCCTCTCTGCTTGTGTTATTTCCTCAGGTCTCTCCTTCCCGTATTCCTACACCTACGGCCCAGTCCTTCCTGATATACCTTTCTCCTGAAATACTGTACAGTATCAGACCTTCTGTATTGACCTCTAAATAGCCTCATTAAGGATTCACTAAAACACCAGAAAGCCTTACACACACACACACGCCTCAGGGACAGTCCTAAGAGAAACGGATGGCGATTCAGATGATAAAACTCACCGCTGACCCACTTCACTCAAGAGAGAACATAAGTTTGTGTTAAAAACACGCTATCTGGGCCTAAAGCTAACCTATTCTAGCTAGCAAGTTTGTTTCCTTTTGGTATAAGGCATGACACTTGGTCAAATGGGAATTAATAGATTAAAGGATCACGCCACTAATACTGTATCACACAGATATAAATGTATTTTCAATTTTGCTCTATATACTGTATATTTTGTTATTTACTTACTTTGCTTACTATTTTTATTTTTGTAAAATTTGAACTATAGGTAGATCCGGAGGCTTTAGATAAACCAATTGGATGTTTTGCCTCTTAATGAACTATACTAAAAAATAAACAAATGATCTCAGTGCCATGGGATATTCGCAATGATCCTTATGATTACATATATCTATTTCTAAAACTGTAAACATGCCACAGCCATGGTACGGCTACATTTTATATTTAAGGATTGAATACGGCCTTATCTGACAGTAGTGAATGCCTCTTATCGGGTGCAAACATCTCCTGCTTTGTCTGCTGGTCAACGTAGGTCAAGCGTATGGTAAGCGGGGTGTGGAAAAGGAACTTGAAAAGGATGGGGATGGGGAAGAATAAAGGCATGTAAGGTGAGAGAAAATGTCAACTTTTGTACGTTATCGCTCAAGCAATCGATCACGTAAATCGGTCATATTATACAGTATGTGCATTCGAATGTATTACAGTAACATATGGCATTGAAGCAACACACGCAACAACAACAACAAGCCCGCAAACTGATGGCAGGGGTGACCATGGGACTAAAGCTATGGGCTACAGTGGCAAATATATGGGTGGAGAGGTGGAGCAACGGAAATAAAAATGTGGGCAGGTAGCCCAGGAGAACGAACGGCCATCTGCTGCCTCACCCGCGCGCGCGCGAGCGAGCGAGAGAGAGAGAGAGAGAGAGAGAGAGAGAGAGAGAGAGAGAGCTTGGTAAGGTAAACAGATGGACACCAAAGGAACATCCTGTATTATAGCAGAAAGCAAACTGAAGACAAGGTAGGATAAAAGGAATTCAGACAAATATATTAAGGAAATCCTTGAAGGGAAATGCCAACAGGATTTGAGTGCAGCGCTGCAAACACTTGTTAAGCTTCAACATGGTGACACGTACTGTAGGCAGCAGAAGTGTAACTGGAGCTGAAAAGTAACTGGAATGATTTGTTCCACAAAAATGCTACATTAAAACTCTCACAGCGACAAACCAACCCATATTTCTTCATTGTTGAGGGCCTTTAATGAACACTATGTCAGGTACAAATCCATAATGTAAACATAAGTCACGGGACACTATAGCCATTCACAAACTGAACATTTAATAACTTTAATTCATCATTTCAACTGCTTTGGATGTGATGTAAAACCAAAGAACAACAACATAAAACACGTTCAGAGCAACAATTACAGTCTTGGGTTAAACAAGTATTCAGGGCGGGGTAGACTAATGCTAGAAGGTTATTGCAATTGTACTTTTCATAAAATAGACAGGGGTGTTCAAATGATATTGACAAATACAGAGGTGGATACCCTTTACCCTAGAATATGAATATAATAGTCCAATATGATGTCTCAGCATTTTAGAAAGATCGATAACTACAAAAGCAAAGGAATAAAGGTAATCCTGGAAGTGGAGATTTGAGCAAGAGCTCAAATGAAGGCTCAGAAACCCTCTGGACCCCAAGTCATTTCTGAGCATTATTTGCTCCTGTCACATTACTGCTCACTGTGGGTTAATTTCTCCCTCCAACAGCAAGTCCTGCACCACTATGTAAACAGCACAATCGTGGCTACTAGATTTATGTGCTTATTTTTATTTGTGTGTAATACTATAACACGGTTATAATGTCAGAAATCCTAAAGTATGAAAAAACTTTGTATTTATTTAGATAAGTTATTTTCTACTATTTTATAAACATGTAAACTATATCATATACAGTATTGTTCTAGGTGCCGACAAGTGTTTACCAATATTGGGAAAAACGGGGAGGACTCTATAAACTATTGTATATTGAAATATTATTATGTTTACCAGCTCTAAAAAGCAATAGGTTTAAAATCTACCTTAAAATAGGTTTAAACTCTACCGTAATCACATTCTCTTCTCCTCCTAATGCTGTGCTAATACCACCCTTCACGTGCTGTCTAAAATATTGTATTTATTGTATTTACAACTTCAAAGCACATGAACGGTCAAACAAAGTCATAATTGTTAGTGGGAAATTCAGAATCTTCTATGATACCTGAGTTGCTGAATGATGTGGTATGTACTACAAACATGGAGGAATGCAATTCATTGTTCATTGTTCATTGTGTATGACAATGCTTTGACACGCTATTTCATTTAAATGTGGTTTCTGAATGTAATTTGCCACGGGGCACTGGCCATAAATAAGGCCTAAGGCCTATGCTCCAAATTGCGCTGAATTTCGTATTTTCTTTTCCAGAATGTTTTTTTTTTTTATCAGTACGGGTAGTTTAGACAATATACATGTATATTTGTAAATATTCTTAATTTATACATGTAAGTGATTTGGTGAGAAAGAAAAAATCATGTCTTTCAAACCCAACCACAAGTGGGGTCCAGGGACTTTTAAAATATATAAATGAAAAGATGTTTTATAATTTCAAAACTAAAATAACATAATTTGTTTGTGATAATTATTGGTCTTTTCAGACCACAAATTAAAGGAAATGTGTCTCTCTCTCTCTACCATATTATTGTCATTCAATCTATCTTTCCTCCTCTATAATTGTGAGTGAGTTATAGGAACATATAAAAAAGGATGGCAGCTGAGAAAATGAGCTTGCAGGCAATATGTCTGTGTGACCTCTAGGGAATGGTCTGAATAGTATGTGACACACACACACACAATACTAATACACACATAATGCTAACAGCATGGAGCTTTGCAATACACAAAAATGTATATGTATACATAGTTATAGACTAGCAGCAGTATATAGTTATAGACTTATCGAAATATGATATCAAAGGTTCTTAGAGCTCCAGTTTAGACAGTGACTGACAGTGTCACTGTTCTAGAATGCTCTTATAACTGACGTATGGATGTTTCAGATAACCCTCAACAGATGTCTAAGATAAATGAGTCAACGTAAGTTACAACATATATAAGATATGGCATTATAAAGGTTATTTTCCAGTAAAGAGTAGGTACAATCCAGGCTTACCAATGCACTTCACAATATCTACTGGGAACAATAAAAGTAATGTGGTTGGTGTGTGTGTGTGTGTGTGTGAGTGTGTATGTGTGTGGGGGGGAGAGGGGGGTGTTCTTGACCATTGGCTCTATTGTGTGAATCACGTTTTTGTTGTTGTTTCCGATAAGGTCAGCAAACTGCTATTTAATTGTTGCATCTTGTCTGATTGGCACACACACACACGCACACTCACACATGCAGGCTCATGCACATGCACACACGCACACACACACACACAAATAAGAGCGTGACACAGCCCGCCAATGAAGCCGGAATACACACACGTATACAAACACACACAGTAGAGCAGTTTGAATGCAATACACATTAAGAACAAAAGCATATTCCCAGTATAACCATTGCTTATGTTAAAAAATGCCTGGCCAGAATGCAGAAAGGGGTTCATGAAGAGAGAGAATGAAGGCGTGAATAGCCTTGTTGTACTGTGTGTAGAGACACACAGTACTGTTGGAGGAAGACAGCGTATCAAAAACCCACCTTTATATCTCTCTCCCAGACAGCTGGCACACAACAGGCATCACTTGCCCTCTCTCAGTCTGTCTCGTCAACACCAGGAGAAGAACCGCACCTCCCAGGGTTCCGCGAGGCCCGTTGTCCGCTGCACAGCTGGGCTAGCCTTGTCCAGGAGGCTTCTGGGCACTGTAGTTCTCTCAGCCTTAATCCCTGGCTGCCTTGTCAGCTGCCAGTGTGCCAGCTAGGCTAGGCTACAGTACACACGACTAGTGCTGGCTCACCGCTGCTCAGCAAAATGCTGCACTCTTCGTTCGCACACATTACAGTGCACCACTCCCTCTCTCCCTCTCTCCCTCTCTCTCCCTCACTCTCACTCCCTCCAGTAGGCTACCTAACTGTGTCTCATACGATTATTGCTTCCCCTGTCTTGCTCTCAATCTGTCTGCTGCCTTCTCTCTCTCTCTCGCTCTCTCTTTTTCATCTGTCACTTTCTCCTGGTCCTCTCTGTCTACCTGTCTGTCTGCCTGTCGGTCTGTCTCTCTATCTCTCTCTATATATATCTATCTCTCTACATCTCGGCAGCGGCAGTCTGCCTGCCAGCATCAAGGACAGCTGAAACAGGACGATGTAGGGAGGAGAGAGAGAGGGGAGGAGGGGGAGGGTTGGCAAAAAAAGAGAGCGAAGGGGGAGGGGGGGGAGGAGAGAGAGAGAGAAGGGGGGAGAGAGTATCTCATGTGCGGAGGGAGGAGGGGAAAGCAATAGGAAGACTAAGGAGGGATGGTGTGAGAGGGTGAGAGAGAGGAGGAGGTAAAATGATCTAAAAGGCGAGATAGATGAGAGCTCAGAGAGGAACAGTGGAGGAGAGAGATAAAGTACTGCTGGGGAGGTGGGTAACTGGAAGGAGGCACATCTAGAGAATGCAGGGAGTTAAAAAGGAGAGGGGGGGGTTAAATTAACCCTTGACCCTAAGATGATGCTGTAGTTAACGCCTAACAGCTTTGTGCTTTGACCCTAAGATGATGCTGTAGCTAACGCCTAACACAGCTTTGTGCCTTGACCCTAAGATGATGCTGTAGCTAACGCCTAACACAGC
>JAODLL010059579.1:2500-15795 GCA_026546735.1 Forbesichthys agassizii | reverse complement strand
CCCCCCCCCCCCACCCCCCCCCCCCCCCCCCCCCCCTCCCGCCACACACACACACACCTCTTTGCTCTCTCTCTCTCTCTCTCTCTACGGGGTAAATATTATGTGCAACACACATATGCACCAGGCAACATATAAATTGGCATGAACATAAGCCGTCCTTGTTAAGTGCCTGGCTCTGCCCAACTATGCTCTCAGCTAAATTTATTTTGCTGAGATTATAGTCTGGAAGCCCTGGTCACATAAGGTAAACAGTGCTTTTATTCTCACATACACATAGTGTACATGTAAACTGATCCTCTGTACTTAACCCAGCCACTGTGCAGTGCCCGGGGACAGATTGTTTGATGGCACTGGCTGGAGAGTGAACCTGACATGGTTTTGATAGCAGGGGGAAACCTCCACACCCGGAGGAAACCCACACAGATTCAGGGAGAACATGCAACCTCCACACAGAAATGCCGTGTTCAAACCCGGGACATTCTTGCTGTGAGGCCACAGTGTTATCCACTGGGCCACGGTGCTGCTCGCCTTAGCGTTCTCACAGCCACCTTGCTGGCGATCTGATCAGCGTGGGTTAGTGAGATGACGTTGAAGTCCAGCGTGCTTGTAAATGGTGTCAGAGCTAGATGAGGCGAAACAACTGTAGCAACACCAATTGGTTCAGCGCTGTTCAATAGCTTCAAAATGAACCAGAAATCTATGCCCAGTAGGAGGAAAGGACTGTGAGCACTTTCCAATGGGGCGTGGAAAGACCATATTCACTTTTATGGTCTGGTTATTTATTGCGCACAATAAGTATTCATTCTGTACCGTATACTTTCCTGCACTGCATTGGTAAGACATGTTTATGTGCTAACTGCATTGGAGTGACAGGACAAAATGGGGGAGGAACTGGAATGAGGAGAGAGGCAGGGGCCAGGGGGAGGGGTGGGGGGGAGGGAGGAATACAACTGGGATGAGCTGTGCATGTGTGTGTGATAATCACAGTGTTTACCCTGTGTGTTTTCCAGTGATTGTGTAAGAGGTGTCAAACGGAGGAAAATGGAGCATTGCATTTTTCTGTGCTCTCCCTTTCCTGGTGTGTACCTGCGTGCGTGTGTGTGTGTGTGTGTGTGTGTGTGTGTGTGTGTGTGTGTGTGTGTGTGTGCGTGTCTGTGTGTCTGTGTGTGGGCCACTGAGCATACAGTGCATCATCATTTCATCACATGCTGTGTACAGTAAATGTCAGCTCAGAACATAGGATGGTCACCAGTAGCGTTATCTTGGCCCAGCAGGGTGGCTGGTCTGGTGGATGCTGTAAGGTCACCCTACAGAGCTCAGCATCATTGGTTGTTATTGTGTCACAAAATGCTGTTTTAATAGTTTTTGAAGCGATAATATATATGTTTTAACTTCAAATCTGTGGTTGATTTATCAAGATGGAGTCTCGTTTTAAACTTGCTTTCGACTTCGTAGATTTGAGGTCCCACTAACAGACCGGGACAGCCATGATACCTCATTCAAGCGTTCAAGCGTTCAAACACGGATACAATTTTGTGCTGATAATACCGGTACCAGTGCTGTCATCCCTAGATATTGCTCAATAACCAACGATAGCTAGAGTGTCTCAGAAGGACACTTGGCAAGAACGTACCTCTCAACAACACAAGTACATTGAGAAACAGCCAATCTCTCAGATAATATGCATAAGGAACCCATTCCAGATAAAACACATCCTATTCCACAGGAGAACAGCTGATTCCCAACCAATTCCATGCCTGAAACTGAACTCATGGCAATTTCCTACCCCAGTCAGTCACCTACACATACATCCATGACCTGGTCTAAAGCTACTTAATGTATTTATGTATGTACTGTGTGTGTGCATGCGTGTGTGTGTGTGTTCGCGTGTGCGGGAAAGAAAGAGGGCAAGCTTGTCGTTGTTCAATAATATTACAAAAATAGTTTAAATGCTTCTTTCCTTATTGGTAAAATCATTATGAGAAAAGTAAGTATATCTGAATGTAGCTGATAATACTAATACAAACCAGACTGTACTAAAGTGATGTATGTGTCCTCTACAGTACATTATAATTGCAGTGATTTCACAATGACATTTATCAGACACGTTTAGCCAAAGCGTCTTACAATGAATGCGAGTATTATAGGGAGGGTACAGGGCATTATGGGCATCAAACCTATGGCCTTCTGGATGAAAGTCACCCACCATAAATACTAACTAGTCTGGCTTGTTAAGCTGTGGTTTCACATGCAGCTGCCCCCTCATATTCACAAAGGCCCAACCAGAGCACTGCTAAATAATGTGTCCTACTTTTGCACCTGTACAGTGCACGTCTGCGTGTGTGTGTGGGGGGGTACATGACGGTATACTGTAGGTCAGAGAGAGTGAGAGGAAGTTCAAGTCATTGAAACTTCATTTAATGCAGAATTTCAATATAATTTATATCAGAACATACACAGTATGGTATACAGTCAGTTTGTACATATACAGTACACACACACACACACACACACACGCACACAATATAATCTTGTGATATCATATTCAGTGATATTGTATTTGTTATAGTGATACCAGGGATTGTAAGGTCAGAGAAAACAGCTAGTATATTACCTGAACTAATATGTTCACAGGCAATCTGGGGAGTTTAAAACAGTGATCCTGCAGCCACATTCTGCACGCCCATTACTAGCAGTAAACTGACCCTCAGTAAAGGCTACTCTCCTATAAACAGCAAGACACTCTCCTTAACAGTCATTGTGCTGAAGAGCAAATCTCAGTTGAATAATTAGTTAACAGATTTGCATAGCTAAGTGCAGAGTTCACCAGGTACCTGAGGCACAGCCATACATCCTGCACAGAGGTGTGTCAGCTGGCCAACTCTGCTCTTTACGAATAGGCCTGGAGAACCAGCATATGTGCTGCGCATTTACATACCCCTTGTTGGCAGAGAGGACATTATGCTGTGCATGCCATATGCATCACTGTAAACACAAATGTTGTTATATGGTGTGACTGTATGAACAGTACATTTATACCAAAAAATAACGTTATAGCTTTTAGTACAACAAGCATAATGCTTAGTAGTAAATAAATAAATAAATAAATAAATGCAATAGAAACACTAGATCTATGAAATGATTCAGACAAGCGTAGTCATTATAGTAGATTGCGTATGTTTTACTTAAAGCACCATTTTAAAATGCATTTAATGTTCTAGGTATCTTAGAAGTTGGTCCAATCTGCTGCACTGCAGTATGCACTCGTGGTTTCGTCACAAGCCGTTTGACAGCAGCATCCTGGCCACTTGCTGGAGTCTCTCCAGATATGGACACTTGAGAGAGAAGAGCTCTAACAACAAAAAGAGAGCCTTCATATCAGTAATAGCATTGCTATGGAAACACTATGGGGGCGTTATGTGTGTGGGGGAAAAAAGCAGCCTTTAAAATAACACTGTAAGAATAGAGATGCCAGTTGGCAACTAGCAGCATCACGCATGTTTCTGTGTGTGTGCGTGTGTGCGCGTGTGTGTGTGTCTATGTGTGTGTTATTTTGTTAATTGAATTATGCCAAACACCTCTGACCTGATGTGCATCTCACAAATGAATATGTGATCACATTTACCCTGAAATGCTGTGCTTAACAGGTCTTTATTCAAATAACGTGTCTCGCTTTAGAACATTCTCAAAGTCAATAGATTCTCTAATTAAAAGTCAATAGAGCTCCAAACAAATGACATTAATTACATTCATTAAGCACATTCATTAATCAATGTTAGTCCACCATCAACCACATTTACAACCTTTAGGACCAAGCTCCGAACCTGGGGCGACAGGGCCTTCACTGCTGCTGCACCAACTCTCTGGAATGCCCTCCCCAAACACATCCATCAGATAAGCACCCTGCAACCATTCAAACAGGCTCTCAAACCCCACCTCTTCCAGCTAGCCTTCAACAGCTAAACCTCCTTCCCTTCTCCCATTACATTTTTATTTTCTTAATCTGGTGCTACTACCCACCTTTTGTTTTCATTTCTTGATATACAGTTTTGTTTTAGTAGAACTATTCAAATGTGCTCTCTTTGTAAAGCGGCTTTGAGGACTCAGAATTGTTATATTATTATTATTATTATTATTATTATTATTATCATCAATTAACTCAAAGATGAAAGTCATGTCCCATACACAACACTCATTACTGGAATTACTAAAGTAATAAAAAAAAGCATTTTGGGACCACTATAGAAGTGAGATTGTAAACTGAGGAGAGCATTAATATCCTTCCACTCCACTTTAACAAATCTGTGTTTGACCATCCAAGGAGACCATCCAACTCCTGAACCCATTGTGAGTTCTGCAAACTCAGCAGGACTAACTTGGCACAAGTGTGAGGCCATTTGAGGCGAGTAGGTGGGCAGATAAACAACATTTGGGCAAGCCAGATTATGGGTTGTTAGATAGACACAAACCCAACTGGGGAGACTTTTAAAAAATACTGTTGTTTGGATGAACCACTTGTCTCTGATTAGTGTTTTCAAGCTGATTTTAAATAGCTTTCGCTGTCGTCACACCTAAACCCCGCCCCTAGCTAAATCAGTACAACGCTGATTAGTAATTTCACAAGTCACAAGGATTTGAAGCTCAAGTCAAACTGAGGCTTACAAGAACATCCTGATGTCGCCACACTAGATCTATGTGGTTCCAATAATGATGAATAAAAGCAGCACCTAATTGCTCACAAGTGCAGCTGGCATAGTTTTCAAACAACATTCATTTTATTTTTAGCTTTGAAAGTGCACCTTTAAATGCATGCTTCAAACATTTGAAGCACAACAAGTCCAGAACTTGCCTCTGAGATAATGGCTGAGGGTGACATTTTGAGGAGGGGAGGGTAATAATTAATGGCTAAAATTACATTTAGGGGCTCGGGGTTATAGCTTGACAGGCTCACCTCTATGTCACTGTAATATGTGTAACCAAATATGCGTAGCTAATAGTATGTGTGTGACCTATACTGTCATGGATTACCGGTACTGTACCTCCACTATATCAGAGCAGACATTGTTAAACTGTATGCATGCAACACACACAAACCCCATTATATGAATGTATGTGCTAGCACACTTCAGTGACAGCAATTTGTTTGCATTATGTCAGATTGTCACGTTTAATGTATGCTGTTATTTCAATGATAATCACCACGGCAACCACTGAAATAAGTTTGTCATTGTGTGTATGTGTGCACGTTGGAATGTGCAGTGTTTTCTGTATTATTATGAAGGTAGTTTCTCATTGTTATCTCCACACTCCCTTGTGCACTCTCATCTAAATAGGTCTGTGGGGAGTTGGCCTTATATTACCTTTTATTCCAATAGATAACACTATGAAGACAGATGCACGTATGCATGCCCACATGCACGCGCACGCACACACACACAGACTTTATTATGTAGTTCAGGGAAGAGGAGAAAAAGTGCTGATACGGACCACACAACTTTAGCTGCTTAAACCAGGGGTAAATGACAGTTAAGGCCTATCCACGCATGACTCTAACCAAACTACTAGATATACCATCCAATCTTCTTAAGGAATTGTTTCCTGTTTTAGATGGTCCTGTTCTACAAGTGATCAATATGTCACTTTTTATGGGCTCTGTGCCCTAAGTTTTTAAAACTGCCATAATTAAACCGCTGCTTAAAAAACCAAAGAAAACATTAATGCGCAATTTTTGAACAATTATAGACCAATTTCCAATCTTCCTTTTATGTCAGAATAACTTGAGAAAGTTGTTGCTGATCAACTTATTGATTATTTACTCAATAACAACCTTTTTGAAACATTCCAATCTGGCTTTCGTTCACATCATTCAACTGAAACTGCCTCAACCAGAGTAGTCAACGACCTAACTGTCAGTGATTCTGACTTAAGCTCATTGTTTCTGCTCGTTGATCTGAGAGCATCTTTTGACACAGTAGATCATAGCATACTTATAAGATGTTTGGAGAAGTATGCTGGTATACAAAGGACAGTGCTTTTATGATTTGATTCTAATTTATCGAATAGAACTCAAGTGTAATTTACAACACAATCTCAGAAAGTAAAGTTTGGTGTACCCCAGGGATTGGTCCTTGGCCCTATACTTTTTTACATGCTTCCCCTTGGCAATATAATTGGAAAATATGGTATTAATTTCCATTGCTACGCTACGACACAGCACTATATGTACATGTTAAGTCACATGACCTTTCCCAATTCCTAAATTTAGAGGCGTCTATTAGAAAGTAAAAAATGGATGGATATGAACTTTCTGCTGTTATATGGTGACAAAACACAACTAAGAGCTAATAGTTGTGGCCAAAAGTGCACATTTGTATGATAATTTGAGTGTTAGCATCGATGGCTGTATAATTTCTCAAAGCTCGACCGTCAAAAGTCAAATTTTTGATTCTCGCCTCACATTCCAGTCTCATATCAAGGCTATTACTAAGACAGCATTTTTCAACCTAAGTAACATCAGCAAACCTATTTTATCAATGTGTGGTGCTGACATGTTAATCAATGTATTTGTACCTTCAAGACTTGGTTACTGTAATGTCCTTTTCTCTGGTCTTCCTAACTGTGCTGCTATAAGTCTCCTAATGTTCAGAATGCTGCAGCCAGAATTCTGACCAAACACTAAAGTTTAATCATATTATACCTATTCTGGCCTCCCTTCATTGGTTACCAGTACAAGCTAGAGCTGACTTTAAGGTTCTTCTTACAAGGCCTTGCATGGACCTGCACTACCTTACCTATCTGAGCTAATTACACCATATTTACCAGCTCGACCTCTTCAATCTCTTGCTGATGGTCTGGTTATTTCTTCTTCTACAATCATCTGACTTCATAGCATTTGCGTACCCTGCCCCTTATCTCTGGTATGGACTTCCACTAAATGTAAAAGAAGCAAGCTGAGTCCAAACATTTAAATCAAGTCTGAAAATATACCTTTATTCATTCCATTACAGCAGTCCCTAGAACCGGCAATTACCTAACACCCCGTGTCACTGATGTTTTTAATGTAGTTTAATTTAATTTACATTTGTTTTCACTGTGTGCATTGGGATGTTGCATGGGGATTCAGCACTTTAAATAACAATCGATTGATGGGAAATTTAAATATTGTCAATGATTGCCTAACATGCACACACCATAGCCAAGGTTTGTGAATATAAATAATAGATTAATTGAACATGTATATTTTCAAAACAACAGGGCAGTGTTAGGTGATTATGGTCAATAACTTTTTCCATTCAACTAACCATTGACATTCACATAGATACATATGCACACACGCATAAACACACACAGACACATGCACATACTGTATGTAGTAGCACTATCCATCAGCTTGACAGCAGAGCTATAGCTCCCTCTTGTGTTCACCTTAAGTACAAGCACAATACACAAACTACAGTGAAGTGAAAGGCATATATCTCTGTGTGCCAATGTATGGTATCCCTCAAAAGTGTAGTTGCCTGTATATTTGCATTTTCATTCAGGTGTTATATTTTAGTCCAAATGTCAAGGTAATATATCGTATTTTATATGGAATTCAGTATTTTCACACAGCAACCAGCGTATATTCATACATCTTACTGAGTGCTGACAAACCACTGCGGTGTTCAAGTTATTTGTGGCCGGGACACTGACACTCTATTTGCAGAGGGAATCTGTGGCCTGAGTGCAAACTGCAGCATCTATTTAATTGAATTAAAATATTGTGATAAGCTCATATGTCAGAGAGTTCAACTCTGTGCCAGGCTCTGCTCGCACTTTCCATTTATGTGGAGCAGGACAGGAGGGCAAGACAACCTGCAGCCGATGTCCTTGACCTCAGGGACGAGGCAAAGACAAAAATTCCTCTTAAATAAGCACTTCTCACCCCTAATAAACGACACACACTGCTCCAGAGGAGAGAAGGGAGGAAGAGGCAGGCGAAAGATTGTAAGATTGTTATTGACTTAAAAGATTTGTTTTCATTTTCACCACCTGTACAAACATCCCTGAAGACTTGACAAAAAGCATAAATGATGAATGTCAAACCCTTAAATAGTATTAGATGCTAAAGAGAGACCAGGAGAGAAGGAGCAAGCTCACAAAAAGAGTAAGGAGAGAGGATTAGAAGGAAAGTACTTTTTACGGTATCCTGTTGTGGCAGTGGTTTACACAAAGGGGTCCCAACACAAGAAGTGGATGATAGTTTACAACCCTCATCTGTGTGCAAACTGTAAAATACTTACTATACTTGCTAACAAGGGTCAAATCAAATATAACATAATCCATATGGTGTAACCAACAGTAAGGTCAATACAATATTCCATGCATATCGCAGCGGTAACCAGGCTTTTCAGCAAAGCAGGGTAATAGAAGTGCTTCAATTGTTTGGCCCTATTTTTAAAATCCTGTGGTTCACCCAAACGAACTGCTGGCCTATATGGAGTGTAGAGCAATGGCAACAAAGGTCAAAGAAGAGCGGGTGGCTTGTGGCTAGCCTGCTTTTAACAGCACCTGTCTGGAACTCTCGTGAATGAGCGCATCCATAGGGCAAACTGACGCCCTATGGGCTCATCCAGATGACTAGCACTTACGCAAGTGAAACAGCCAGGGATCAGTGACTGTGAAAGCGATATTAGGCCAGTGCGTCTGATTCCAGCGGAGTCTCCGGTCTGCACAGTTGGTTTATTGATGAGTGTCACCAAAGGCACCCCTCTAAAAATGGACATAAGCACAGAGTGTCCTAATGGATTGGCGTCTGTACAAAACTACCACTGTATGTGTGTGTGTGTGTGTGAATAATGTTCCTGAAAAACAGCTTGGCCTGGATAGAACCCGTTCTATCCCATTTCACTGTTACATTCTCCACTCTTTATGAACTATCAATGAAGAGATTGTACTTTCAAATCCCTGGCTGAAACATAGAACGCATTCTTTCTTTAAAAGTAGCGGTCAGAGCCAGGCTTGTTACAGCCTCGCAGTATTCAGTCTTACCTATGTGTTTCTTCAGGCTCCCTCTACATAGGTGACATATTGCATGTCGTGTCATGAGCCAAAGGTGTTACAGGATCTTTGTTGAGCCACTCTGTCTAGTGTGTAAAGCTCGTCATGGCTCGTCACACCCACGGGACTTCTCATAGCTTTGTAGCATTTATAATGAATGGAAATCAACTCTGAGCCAAGAGACTATCACCTGAAGATATTTTTAACACAGTTGAAGAGATGTGTCAGAAAAGCATAATTAATGTTTTATATATACAGAACTTGTCAAATGCAATTGCTCTTAAGTTGTTAAAATCCCTTAGCCTATGTTAAACGTTCAAACAAAAGGCACAGAGAAAAACAGTAGCAAAAGTCAGAAGTCACTAGAGCTATGTAATAACTATATAATACAGGTATTAAGTTCAGAAATATAGCAAATTACCGAAGAATGGCCAGGATGACCAGGATGTCTGTTACCAAGGTGAATAAAACACATAACATACAATGTTTCTATTTAAACAAAAGTCATTTATCATGGATACAATTTATCATTTACATGGATGTGTTCATATTTATATATTACAACAACATATCCACACCCCACGATTATCTGACCAATTAAGTATTTAGCGGGGATACCAGTGCCTTTGTAAATATAGACACTGCCATACATAGACATATGAAACCAAACAAACACAGACCAACAGAGAAACATCAACAGCCACAGGTCTGAAAGACAGCAACGTTTACACACTAACACTGATAATTCAAAAGGCAAAACAAATGATCTAATTTGGAAACAGTGGCCTGAAGATGTCACTCTTAATAAGGGGCCATCATTTCCCCAAACTTCTCCCACACGTATTGCCAGTTTGCTCAATCTGTCTGTATACACAGTATCGCATAGCCTGCCTGCAAGCTTCTCCTTACATAGCCTTCTATGAGCTAGTCAAAACATTTACACTAAACAAGCCCATAACTGAAAGAAGCAATACAATGAGATCAGATGCCTTATTTAGGCATTATTTAACTCTTTTGTCCTAAATAAGTATATAAATATATAACTTTGGCTGTTATTAAATCCAATCATCGCGTCAGTCGTACAAATATCCCATAATAGCCAGTTGCATTGGACGTGTTTTTAACTTAGAGGCCACATGTAGTATTGAAAATAGATGCATTTGGGGATTGGAGGGTGGGGTGAGAGAGGGGGAGAGAGAGGGAGAGAGAGAGAGAGAGAGAGAGAGAGAGAGAGAGAGAGAGAGAGAGAGAGAGAGGGAGAGATAAAAAGAGAGGGAGAGAGAGAGATAAAGAGAGAGGGAGAAGTGGTGCAGGATGTTTGTCAGGCCATTGAACTGATTAAATAAACTCTTCTGTTGATAGAAGCCAATGGAAAGGTGACAGAGGTACCAACCCCACAGTTGTCCTGCCTTATCATCCCAACACACACACACGCACGCACACGCACACGCGCACACACACACACACACATAAATCATACTTAATTCCAAATCACTATTATTTTGCATGTACTTTGTATACATCTACTTTTAATTACATAATATTATACATATGTTTCATTTTTTTAACACACACAATTAGAAACAGATATACACACTCACACACACACACACACAAACACACACACACACACACACACACACACACACCACAAAACGGTTGTCCATAGTATTACATGTGCTAAGTAATCTGTGGGAGAGGCTGATTTAAGTGTTATCTATAATCAAAGGCTAAGCAGAGTGAATTAGAAGAAGAAGAAGAAGAAGAAGAAGAAGAAGAAGAAGAAGAAGAAGAAGAAATCTTTTTTGATCCCAAAAATGGGCAATTAATATGCAGCTTACATCCACACATGTACACCCTCTTATTACTTGACACATTACATATGCGTTAAACACAGTTCAAAAATATAAACACGGTCAGTATAGGACAAGATAAAGTTTTGTACAAATTTAAATTAATTAATTAATTAAATATCCAAAAATCTTCTAATCATATAAAATTATTTAAAATGATTGCTGTCTGAGTTTAATAATGTTACAGCCGATGGGATAAAAGATTTAGAATAACCGTTAGTTCTCCTCCGAGGTGCCATATAACGGCGACCTGGATACAGAACATGATTTTGTTGGCTTAAGATCACTTTTGCCTTCTTTTGTACCTTATTTTCATGAAGTGAATTCAAGTCCCTCAATTTAATTCCAGTTATCTTTGAACAAATGCGGATAACATTGTGCATACAGTTCTTATCCTTCTTATCCACTGGATTAGTGTCCACTATCCAGGCTAAAAATGGATGTGCCACATTTAAGTCAATTAAATTTTGATACTGGGAAGGTTTAACGTGCCCAGCAACAACTTAACTGCTGCAACACCATTATTATATCACCTGAAATGTGACAAGCACAATATTAGGTACGCACACACACACACATACGTATTGTTGGTCCACTAAAGCACGCAGACACTGAGTTCCAGGAACACATTCGGGCTTAGCCAATGACTCATGGGTTAGGGATAACGCATACTAAAGTTAAACATACAGGTATGGAAATAGAGCATTCGCATTATTTTCTTTTGCCGTTCCTGGGTGTTTAGTGAATGTTGAATAACCCATCAAAAGGCAGAATAAGGAGATTCAACCCTGAAAGGTTATATACTGTATGTTATATTCATTTCAAGACAATGAAATCATACAATGTTACACAGTCAAAAAAACTGCAGCAATGTTCCTGACACATGCACACCGTTCAGCAAATGCATACTTGCACTATGCTGCTACAGTAATAGCCTAGTATGCACAAATTTCACACACACACACACACACACACAATCTGGAAAAGGGCACCTGCAGCTGTTCCATTCTGTTACCATAGCAATGAACATCACACAAATGTGTGATGCCCGGGTATACAAGGTGTACTGTATATACACAAACACTGGAGCAGTGGGCACCATTAGCCTGGTTGACCTAGAGATACAGATATACCATAGGCTACTATGTTTCCTCTGAAGTATAAAACAAACAATACGTAGCTTTGATATGTATTGACTCACTAAATACTGTATGGTTTATTACCATGAGGATACTTCAGAATTAGGTAAGGGATGGAAATCACTTTTGTTCTTCACCAGAGACAACTGCTCAGGTGGTGGGTGTTAAATCAAGCAGAACACCTTTATAGCGTTCTACAGCATGGGGGCTGAGCCACAAAGTCCTAATCAGCCCCCCCCCACACACACACACACACCACACACCTTCTCAATAGTAGCAGGCCACAAAGTGTATGGCATGCAGCTATACAGCTGAATACATGAAGGGAAGGTAGTGAAGTGCTTGTGCTTCATCTAAATCTTTATCTGCAGAAGGAATATGCTTCAGTACAGTATGTTATTCTTCTTCCACCAGGCAGAATGTATCAGTTTTACATTAATATTATAATATCAAATCATTGCCAATGTGTTTTGTTTCAAGTAAGTCTGTTCTTGAAGGACAGGTATTTAAATAATATGTATCTAAAATATGCTATACATACATGTACAAGTCTTGTACAAGTAGACACATTTTTAATTATTAATTTACGTGACAATCCATGCATTGTTTATAATCATTTTAGTTATTGTATTCATATAAAATGTAAAGTTAAGCATGATGCCAGAGTTGAATTTACTTATTTACATTGTGCTTTTAAATACAGTAGTTACAGCTTATATGTACTTAATTAAATTAACTATTTAACCAAATATAACCTTGGGAAATAATCTTTAAACATCCTCATACAAACATGAACCTTCTCATCTCTAAATAACCAGCAGCAACATAAGCAGACGTCATTAACATAATAGCAAAATGAACAGCTCAAGCCTCAAAAACACCCATGCCACAGGCTATCATGGCGTTAATGGTTTCCATGGCTACCAATATGCCATTATGGTCTCAACGTGGATGCAACAAGGACAACATCTCTTACCTGTAGACCATGCCTGTCTGGTTCTTGACTGTGTCTTGCAGCGACAGGGAGTGAAAGTTCAGAAACTCCTCCAAGGCTTTGAGCTCCAGCATGTTGTTGGGTTTAACTCCCGTCCACAGCATCAGAGGGCCATAGGGCCGAGACCCAGCAGAGCCATGCCTGTAGAGCCTTCCCTGAATGAGACCTTGTCCATGGGCTTGAACCCCTGTGTGTCCACGATCAGAATGCCTGATGGACCCCTTGTGTTTTGGGTTGGGGATCTCAGAACAGGTTGATTTGTACAAATAC
>JAODLL010059568.1:5000-18121 GCA_026546735.1 Forbesichthys agassizii | reverse complement strand
TATATACACAGACATTGTTCTGGTGGGAATTCAGATTTTGATATTTTGCTTAAAGTGTATTCATGTATTCATCTTTCTTAATGAATCTGTATTCATGTATTCATCTCCTTCCTGTAGTCATTGCTGATTCGCTGACGGTGGCCGCCCCTGCCCAGACCCTCTCCAAGGTGGAAGGCGACATGCTGCAGCTGACCTGCGAGGTTTCCCGGACGACTGTGCAGCACACTCACCTGTCGGTGGGCTGGTACCTGCGGTCCCCCGAGGACGCTGCCGCCACACCCCAGGAGCTGCTCACCCTGTCCAGGGACTTCGTGCTGCGCTCCGGGGGCCCGTACCGGCAGCGCATGGCCGCCGGGGACCTGCGCCTGGACAAGACCAGCGCCACGTCCTACCGGCTGACCGTCCACAAGCTCCAGCCCATGGACCAGGGCCTGCTCTACTGCCAGGCCTCGGAGTGGATCCAGGACCCGGACGACAGCTGGTTTGCTATGACCCGCAAGCAGGGAGACAAGACCCAGCTCCGTATCCAGCCCACAGGTGGGGGACGAAACACGTCGTGATCCCGTTGAGCTCCGCCCCTTCCCTCCGCTCCATTTCATGACCCCCCCGCTTCTAACTACCCTTTCATCTTACTCTCTTTTTTAATTGTTATTAGCAGTTTTCTTTTCTTCTTGTGTTTTTTTTTTTTTTCCTGTGAAACAATTTTGAGTATTCAGAAAAGCTCTGTATGTTAATTATTTTAAACATGTTCTCGTTTTACATTCACTATTGGCCTCACTGGGCCTAACTATCTTGCTGATATGTGCCACGGTTTATAACGTCTGAACCTAGCACACTAGAACATTCCAGGAGAAGGAGCTCCATGTGGAGCGGAGTGTATGTAAAGGGTGGAGGAGTAGAAGAAATAGATGGAGAGGGAATAAACAGGCATGTAGAAAAAGCCGACCTAGAACTGTCCACACAGAGATTCCTCTACGTAATTCTTGGAAGCAAACTGGCCTCCTGCTTTGATTTTTAGCAGTGCCTCACTTAGAGCTCATTTACACGCTAAGAAGAGCTTTAGCTAAACCTCTGCCGACTGCTCATTTCTGTATTTGTGAGGGTTTGACAGGTTCCATTAGAGGCCCATCCTAGCATGGAACTGACTAGCTTTTAAACAGCATGGGTGTTTGGTCAAAGCACTCTTTGAGTTCCATCTACTGTATGCAATGTATAGCATCTAGGCAATTTACGTGACCTAGAGGTCACATGCTGACATCTGGGTCCATTGTACCAGTGCTTCTCTCTTTTGAGAAAACAAGTCATCTTTTGAGTGTATGTCAATGCCGAAATGGGGAATTGCCCCATAGAATAAAGGGACGGATATACAGTACACTGTATAATCGGGTAATGATGTCATCCTCTAAACGTGATAGACAGGAAACAAAGAGGTACCAAAGTAAACAAAGTGATGTCATATCCTGCTATCCTAGACATGCGCTGATGAAACCTCTACACACAGAATGTCCTGTTATTTTTCTATGACGCACTACGAAGGTCGCCAATAAACTGATAACCTGCTGTGGTCTGGTGCTCAGCATGTCACTCACTGGCCAATGTCCTCTGCTAGTTCACAAAAAAATGGCAGATTCCCTTTGTCTTTGTTCCATGATAAACCAGCAGCGCACTGAACCGATGAAAGTGGATGGAACAACAACAACAACAACGATGATGAACCAATGATGGCGTCCCATAGATAGCGTAGGAAGGCTGAGCGATATGGGAGAGGAGGATCTGGGCTCCAAACGTGAACTGTCAGATGAGAGCCGGCCACCCCAGGGAGGAGACAAAAAGCACAAAGAGCTCCCCTCTGCATCCCGCGCTGCTCTCCTCCTGTAATCTATAATGGATGGGAGTGTTGTTGCATGACAAGCAGAGAGATACGGCACGCTTGTGTTTACCGTGTGTGGGCCCCGTCTTACAACCGGCGCAAAGCGGGAACTCAAGTGGCTTTGATAGTTTCAGACCGACACAGTTGTCATTTTCTTGTCCAGCGCCCACGTTGTTTAAATAGCAAATGCACTTGGGTGCCTGTGGGTGTGTTGGTCTAAACATGAGGTGCGGTCTAGGGCAGGGGTTCTTAAACTGTTTTGTGCCAAGAGACCCACCTAGAGAGGACTAATCTATTTAGGGACCCACCAAACACCAAGTGCATACTGCTAACGTAATTTTCAAAAACCTATCCATTTTAGCTAATGCTATACCTGTGTGTGTGCACCAAATAATTTTGAGCAGATCGTACCAGAATCTACGGTGTGCAGAACGCGGCTAAATAGATGAATCTCGCCATTGCCTAGATGGTCTGCTCGAGCGCTTTTACAAACCAAGCGGTATAAAAGCAATCAACCTATGATGCAAGCAAGCCTGGATTTTTAAAGGGAATGGGGGATGACACTCGGATTGGTTTATCGTATGTTACGGTCCAAACACACACAAGAATAATGACGAGAGTAAGGACAGCCCGTTTGAACCATGCGCCTGGCACAAAGACCGTTTTATACGGCGTTAAACAAGCAAAGGTGGATTTGGACACGCCCTAAATGCGCCTTGCGCTTTAGACCATCTACATAATAACCTATATAAGATCTATATCTTAGGACTGTTGCTACGTATATTCTCTATTAAATGGGACTGGTTTACAAAAACTGTCATTTAGTGAATCTAATGTATATTAAGCACTAATGTAATTCACATGCATGTCTGTGACATGGTCATACAAAGTTATAAATAGTCCAGGCGGCCCGGACTGTTGTACATGACTTTGGCAGTGTTTGTATAGTGATAGTAGCACCCACCCGCCTCTTACTGTAATACCTGTGCACGTGACACAGCAGGCGCTAGCAGTGATGAGAGGCAGTGGCAGGGAGTGTCTCCTTCATTAGGCTCTCCGCAACGCCGCTGAAGTGAGCCTTGAGGAGGCTCCGTCGCCAGCTAATGGCCTGCAGCCACAAGCAGAGTGACGCGCCGCAGACAGAATGCTAATTCACGTTTTAACTCTCGCTCTCTCTCTCTGCCTCCCCCACCCCCACTCTCTCTCTCTCTCTCTCTCTCTCTCTCTCTCTCTCTCTTTCTGTCTCCCACCCTTGTTTTCGCTCTGACACCACCCTCCCTACCCTCCATTTCTCCCTCCCCCCCCCCCCCACACACACACACACACACACACACACACACACTGTACATTGTGCGTGCACCTCTCTCTCTGCATCTCATGTAGTACCCTCTCCCGTCCTCTGGGTGTCCGGTGTCCCTAATTATCCATAAACACTAGCATGTGCCGATGACACGACGGGTTATACTCCGTGTGCCGCCCCCCATCCCTCCCCCGGTCCAGTTTATCGGGCTGATCCCCCTTCCCCTGTTCCCACAGTCCTAATTGAGTTTCATGCCGACTGGCCATAGCGGGTCACTGCTCCTTCAAAGTCTGCTCTTGGGAAATTGCACGTAGGCTGGCTGCACACACACACAGACACACACAGACAGACACACGCTTATTGTATGCATGTCGCACATTGTCACAGTAAACCACCCTGACTGTACTCGACTTGTAACAGCCAATCTGTCGTTTGTTTGGCTTCTTGTGATCTGTTGTTTCACTGCTTATCCCGTTCCCCTGTGTGTGTGTGTGTGTGTGTGTGTGTTGCATGTTTAGTTGTGGTTTTCATTAATATTAATGTGTAGCATGTTGGGTTGTGAGTGCGCTTGCATCTGTGCGTGTGTTAGAAGATATGTGTGCATATCTGCACTATTGTTTGTGTGTGCGTGCGTGCGTGTGTGTGTGCGTGCGCATTACAAGCTGTAAACTGTTGCCACGATTTGAACTTTTCCACGCGAGTGTCTTTCTCATCTCAGGAAGTCTGGTTAACGTCTTGATAATTACAGCCGGGGACTTGCACCTCACTGCGAGGCAAGCCAGTCGGCGCCGAAGCATACCGCGCCTGTCATGTGGAAATGAATACTGTAAACAAGAAAGCCCAACTGAACACATCCACGGGCAGGCGTGTATATACAGCGAAGTACAGCCAAAAAAGGAAAATGTCTGTTTCTCGCTTGTTTATGCCGTCCTCTCTCGAAGCAGTCTCACACAGCAGCGGAGTGGATGAGAGCCCCGCTACACCTGGCTGCTTCAGCCTGCTGAAACAGAATTTTAATTAGATGTTTTTGTTGCCGAGGTGAAACCAAGGGGAGAGAGCGGTGTTTCAGCGTTTGTGGCCCTCCTGTCGTCTCGGCTTGTCATCTTTTCTCCACTTCCTGAAGCTTTATATTTATTTATTTATTTATTTTATCGCGCATGCATCCTCCTCCTGCACAATGAGTGTGGAGTGTTTGTGGGTGGATATTAAAAGCTTTTTACACGTAGCGGTTTTGCCCATATTCAAACATCACTCTGCCTTTTGACAGCTTGACAGCAGAAACAAATTGTTTTGAGGGCCCAACTTTCAAAGGTCGTACGCCCACACGTCTGCCATTCTAGTGGTTAATTCAAACGCTAGTGCTCCATTTACTGTTCCTGTTTACTAATTTGACATATCGTTTCTATTTCCCCACAAAGCCAAAACAATATAGACACCATTCACGAGGGATTAGACATTTTTCATATTCTATGTTAATGAGGTCTTCCCTATTCCCAGAGTACAGGTTTCTGAACAGGCTGCGTAATATCATAGCTGTGCAGCTATGTTATGAGCTCTGCCACTTCTGTTAACACTTTCAAAGCAGATTTTATAATGGAAAAGGTGTACTAAATTGACATTTTGTTATTTCCCATAGCCAGTGCATATGCACAGTGCATAGCCGTGTTTTGAAACACATTTCTTCTTTGTAATCCCTTTAGTTCAGTGTTTTCGGTGTGCTCTAGACATAATCCTTGACCTTTTCATTTAAAGGCATAGACTGTGTTCGAAATGTACAATTGTTTACTATATAGTGCACTATATAGTGATTCAGACATGTTGTAGTGTTGATTGAAATCAGAACTAATTTTTTCGTTTACTAAAATAGTGCACTCCAAAAGTAGTGTGCAAAAGAAAATCGATCGATGTATACCATAATGCATTGCGGTGTGCTATCAAGCTGTCGACAAAAGAAGAAATCGTCAGATTATATTATTACGATAGATAAATGCTGTATACATTTTAAGAACGAGCACATTTTCATTGATTATAGTGTCACTAATAAAGTAGTCAACTCCCCAATGTGTGATTTATAAATTGCTTTCAAATCCATTTTTGTTTTGGGGTCTCATAATGCTAATGTTTGTCTACCAGTACAGTAGATATGTGCAAAGGCAAGAATAGCCTAGCTCTTATACTGACTAATCATTGGATGTTTTGTGTAGTATAGTTTACGAATATTCCTGAATATAAAGATCAGTCTCCAGAATAGTAACACGGACAACTAGGCTATTTCAAGTTGTGTTGTTTATACTGAACTCTGTATGTTACCGTATGGGTGTACATAGACATTTCAGTGTATTCAGACTACTGTACTCATAGGGCATATTGCTATTGAATGAATTCTCGCAAAGACACAATTATTATTTGAGAGTGCCTGCTGAGCATTTCTTCTCATAGATATAATATATATTTACATATATATGCATATACATATATAAGTCTCAGGGGTCTACCGGACGGTACGATACCATGTATTTAGGGAGTTTTAATACGAGAGCTACAACAATGAAACGGTCAACGGTGCTTTAAAAACTATTGGCTGCTTGGCATGGATAACGTTAATTTACATTACGGATTACTTATTACTGAATATAGTAGCCAACCGACATATTCTCTCGTTTGTTTTTTGCGCCTATAAAGATGAATATCTGGCGCATGTAGTGTAAAAAGTGTCGGAAACGTATCAACGGCTGTCTGCCCTCACTCCCTAGTTAGTGTTCTATTTAGTGAACACTATTAAGTGAGTGAGTGAACAAGTGGACATTTCGAAGGCAGCCAAAGTCATTCTCGAGGATGCTTGCTAATTTCTAACTCACATCAAATAAAAATAAAAATGAAATAAAAACACCGCTCCCTTCAATGCCATAGGGTGCTCCCTCTGAAGCTCCGCCCCCCCCAAATTGGAAACGCATTGCAAAAGGCTAGCATATTATATTGTTATGTGCGGCCTGCATAACTTTGTTTATACTCCTGTTCACAGAGCCAGGGCTGTGTAGAAGTACCTGCTATTTTAAAAAGTGTATTAGCTAAGCTTACAGTCGCTTAAAATACCTTTAACCTGTGTTCGTGTGTGTGTGCGCGTGCTTCCCTCCCCCAGATCGGGACTTCAGCATCCAGGTGAGCACGGAGCGGCGGTCCTTCACGGCCGGTGAGCCGCTGGAGCTTCGCTGCGCCATCGAGGCCCAGAACGTCCCAGAGCGCTTCTTCTCGGTGTCGTGGGTCTTCAGCAGCTCGCCGGTGGCAGTGGTGGGCCCCAGCGCCGTGCCCGTCCTGGGCCCCGACTACGTGGCGCGCGAGGCCGCCGGCCTCATGGCGGTGCGCAAGGAGAGCGCCAACGTGCACCTGCTCCGGCTCCAGCGCCTGCGCGCAGAGGACGCCGGCAAGTACATCTGCAGGGTGACGGAGCGGGAGAAGACGCCCACGGGAGACTTCATCGACCGCAGCAAGAGGTCCCGTAATGTTCAGATCACGGTGCAGCCTCTCAGTTGAGTAATAATCCACGCCAACTGGCCTCTGGCTCCCCTGTCCGCTCACTGAATTACACAGAGACTGATGGGCCCGGATGGTAATGATAGTCTTTATCTTAATGGCAGGCAGTATGCGGTGCCAAGCGATGCTCTCGCTCTCTCTCCCTCTCTCTCCCTCTCTCTCTCTCTCTTTCTTTCTCTAACTTGCTCTCTCTCTCGCTCACTCTCTCTTGCTTTCTTTCCCCTCTGCCGTCTCTCCAGCGGACGATCACAGAGCAGCCGCTATTGTTAGCTGTAAGTCGGGGAAGGGGGGGTGCGGGGGGAAGGAGGTCTTTGTTCTGGGGATGATTTTCTGTGCGAGTGGATTGCTAAGGATTGGTAATGCGCCGCTGTGGTCCTTTTTCCGCGGCAAGCAGCTGTAACACTATAGCGGGATAATGGAGTTGAAGAGAGTGCACGGGCTGAAGGAGGCCGAGCTAACAGCCGTGAAATGGAAGCGTGGAGAAAGAGAGTAGCGGAGAATGGCTCCCTAGTTCTCCAGGGGCCCCCCTAACTGGCATCCCCCAGTCTTAATGAATGTATTCTGCTGGGGCGGAGCTGTCTCATCAGGGCTGGCTGGGCAGAGCATTGCTGGGCCCGCAGGCCTGCAGGACAATGGCTGCCGATGTGGGAAGGGGGTGGGGGTGGGGGGGCAGGTCCATAACAGAGCCTTCCAGACAACCTCTGTGTCAATAATCCCTCCATGTAAAAGTTCTCCTATCAGTCGGTATATTTTCTCTCTCTCTCTCTCTCTCTCTCTCTCTCTCTCTCTCTCTCGGCCAATAAGCCATCTGCCACCAGCATAATAATAAAAGACAATAGCACCAATAGCCTCACTGGCTTTAATAGCCTATACTGTACCTGACCATTAGCCCTGCATGCACCCATCTAAATCAGACCCAAACAATGGTGGTTATCTCCAGAGAAACGCCCTGTATGGGAGGCTTTGTTATGCCTCCCACAAAAGACCTCAATGCCCGTAAGGGATGCTCATATGGTTTACCCAGGATTGTATCCATTGTTTATTGAGTAGTACTTAATGGGATGCAAAATGGAGTTGATGGGTGGGGGGTTGGTCTGTCTGTCTGTCTGTCTGTCTGTCTGTCTGTCTGTCTGTCTGTCTATCTATCTATCTATCTATCTATCTATCTCTGATGCTCTATATCTTTCTCTCTCTATCTCTCTCTATCTCTATCTCTCTCTCTCTCTCTATCTCTCTCTCTCTCTCTCTCTCTTGCATCTCTCTCTCTCTGGCTGACAGTAGGTAATGTAGGGTGACAGGTTAAGACAGTCAACTCAGGTAGGCAGAAGTGAAAGAAAAGCAAAGATATACATGGATGGGGGGTGGGGGGGGGGGGGGGGTGGAGAGAGGATTTCCACGAGTTACGTGAAAAAAAAATGAAAAAAAGATGAAAATGAAAAGCTTATTTCCCCCCCCAAGGCCTTTATAGTTCTCAAGCTCATCACAGATGTGTTGTTTGTGAGATTCAGATTTAAATCTGCTGGCTGCAGATTGGCAAGTGCTGTACACTTCCTAGCACTAAAGACCTGGCTGGCACAAAGCATACAAATAATGCAAATGGGAGGATTTCACGAGGGAAAATGAGGCAGCCTTCCTATAGCCATCTAACCAACTGTCCTCTTTATATTCAAGGATGAAATTAATAAAAATGCATTATGTATTTAGATGGAGGGGAAAGGGTGGAACCGTTAGAATGGGAGTGTTCATTTAAGATGAAAAAAAAGGTAAGTAGCGGCTTTATTCAATTTCCACACAGATCCCATGCAGATTATGAGAGCTGGGAGAGGAGGACAGTTTGGTCTGATGGAGAGGAGGAGAGCTAGAACCTCTTGAGACTTGAGCACAGAGCGAGGAGGGGTCGGGGGGTTGGGTAACTAGGGCTTTAGTCTCTCCAAGCCTTGTGGTGTTTGACAACGTGTCACCAGAAGCCATGGATACACCAAGAAATACAGAAAATGTGGAATAAGGGGGGAAAAGTCACAGAGGACTTTCATCCGCTGCCTCCTTTGAGGCAGGAACCCAACCGACGCCGGGCGCTGTGATCTCAAGATATCTTCCTGTGGCCCGTGCAAATGCGGTCGTCGCGCTACATGAGGCGTTAAAGCAACATCTGTCAGTCAAACCCCAGCAGGGCATCTTCCCGTGACATGTCACTCTTTAAAACAAGTTACAAATGGCACTATTGTCCTTTCATGCCCGCACCCTGCTTGTACAGGCTCGTCTTACATTACACGTGCAGCAGTCGGCCGTCTGAATCGCTGCCGCTGGCATCCTGCACTCCTGTTTTCACACGGAAGGTGGGATTGTTGGTGTCTCTGGAATTATGCGTTCGAGCAAAGAGGTGTTAAGCTGTGCCGGGCGGGCAGAGGAGGGATGACTAACCTGTTCTCGCTGTGTCTTTGTCTCTCTCTCTCCCTCTCTTTCTCACTCTCTCT
This sequence comes from Forbesichthys agassizii, assembly GCA_026546735.1. Taxonomy (NCBI): domain Eukaryota; kingdom Metazoa; phylum Chordata; class Actinopteri; order Percopsiformes; family Amblyopsidae; genus Forbesichthys; species Forbesichthys agassizii. The sequence goes on along the minus strand of JAODLL010059568.1, from coordinate 8,946 downwards.
GTCTCTCTCTATCTGTCTGTCTCTCTCCCTCTCTCTCCCTTTCTATCCTTCAGAGAGCAACATCACGGTGTCACTGTCCACGAACTCGTCGGAGGTGCTGGAAGGGGATGTGGTCCACCTGTCCTGCTCCGTCCAGGCCACCACGGGACCTCTGTCCGTCCTCTGGCTCTGGACACACAAGCAGGGTGCCGAGCCAGCCCAGGAGCTGGTCTCGCTGGACCGGGAGGGCACCGTGCGGCCGGGCCCGGCCTACAGGGACCGCTGGGCCTACGGAGAGGTGCGGGCGGAGAAAGTGGGCGCCGACGCTTACGCCCTCTCCCTGTACAACGCCCTGCCCGGCGACGAGGGCCAGTACCACTGCACGGCCACCGAGTGGCTCCAGACCGGGAGCGAGCCGGAGCTGGCCTGGGAGAAGATCGGGGAGCACTCGGACACCAAGGACGTCACCGTCAAGACCGTTGGTACGTTTGAGGTGGAGCTATGTGGCTTTCTGCCACTAGATGTCGCACTAAGCGCACTCGCATCTCAGACCAAAACAAAAGCCTCTTGGGCACCACACACACACAAAAACACACACAAGCGCAACCGGCCCGGATATTTAAACAGAACAGAAGTGTGATTTCAGGATGCAATTACTCAGTTGTTGGGTGCTATAGTAATGTTTAATTTAACTATCGTATAGACCACCAATAAAGTGCTACTGAACTGTATATTAGTAGAACCCATGGATGTACAGCTTGTTTACCTTCATGCACATCTAAGTAAATGCTGCTGTGGATGAAATACTGTTTAGTTTCACCATTTAATGGCCAGAATGTTGTTGTGCGTAGTTTTTCCACTTATTACTTCCATTGTATCCCAACTCATGTCCAAACCTTCATCGAACTGGTGTAGAGGCGAGATCAGGTTTGACTAAGGAATCTAATCAAAACACCGTACCAGGGAGAGCTTTATACTGTATGCGTGTGGAAGCATGCCAAGGGCGTCACTATCAAATTCAGTATCACTTTAAAGCTTGCATAAGCACCAGCACCTCCCAAACCATTAGGCATGTAAACAAGAGAGTCAGGCAGCGTATATGCTTCAGTTAAAATACAAAAGCAGCCTGGATTGTGATTTAAGGTTGACGAAGGGCTCAGACCGAAAAAATACAGCCCACATTATAGAACACTCTATGGTTTATTCATGTACCGCCCTGGGGAAAAGGCTGTTATATTACACACACACACACACACACACACGCACACACACATACAGTACGTATGCACACACCTTCCCACCATCTGCCCACAGTTCACTAGAAGCTATTCAAGACAACAACTCGCCATGCGCGTGCATACACATGCCACGCGCGCACACACACACACACACACACACACACACACACGCACCGGGTTTAGGCAGAATTATTAGAATGGAAATGTGGCTGTCTTCTGTCAGTGCTGAGTTAAGCTGAGCAGACCCGGTACAGGCTGAGGAACCCAACAGAGCAAAGCCGGGCCTGGCAGGCCAAGAGGACACACGCATGCACACGTGACACGCGGATGGATTAGCTCTCTGTAACAGGACACAGCAGTGCTACAGAGAAGAGATGTCAGGTTTTAAGTGGCCATTTGTTAGATTTGGGCAACAACTGAAACATTAGTTTGAGTAACAAACAAGGGGTGCGCATTGTGCAAATTCGGGAGCTTCCGCGACACCACCCCGACACCCGTTCCCCCTTCCCGTGTACGTGCTTTCATCCTCATTGTGTGACGATCGTCGTTTCTGCCTTTGTTGTTGTTTGTGTATCGGTCTCCCGAGTGCTCCGTTTAATGGAGCAAATGCATGTAAGCAGAAGGCCTCATTCCATGTTTTCATCCTTTCTCTGTTCATACGCTTCTTAGTTAAAAAGTTGTGGATTGCCTTCGCTTATCCTTGACTGGGCCTCGAGGGGGAAGCAGTGTCTTCTGGGAACTTTGTGTTTGTGGTGCCACGGTCAAGGCGAGGTGCTCGTTAGAGGGTCGTTTGTCCTTGGAAGCTGATTGGATGACAAGGTCCCTCGGGTGTTTAGGGGGGTTGCAGGTCTGTGTGGATGATGTTAGACTGACGCATGCACACACGCGCGTGCTTGCACACACACACACACGCGTGCACACACACACACACACACACACACACACACACACACACACACACACACACACACACACATTATATCGACATGCTAATGCAAACACTCCACTAATAGTTCGTGCACAGTAAAGGTCACAAACACCATATTTTCCACTCACACAGACACGAAAGACACACAGTTATCTGTAGAGGGAGGGAAAGGGGAGGCTGTGAGAAGCTCTGCCTTTCTGACAAGGAGACGGAGAGATGGATAGGCAGACGGTGAGGGAGATGGATGGATGGAGGGGATCGGAGAGAGAGAGAGAGGAGAGTTAGTGTCTAATAGAGAGTTATGGCCCCGGGCGGCGGTCCCTGCAGGAGCCAGTGCTGAACGCGGAGCCATCGATTACACACCCTGAAGGACACACCGGGGGGACAGCGGTGGCTGTCAGGCAGATGGGGCGAGTGAGAGGAAGACGAGGCGAAGTGGTCGACAAGGGAATACGGGAGAAATCTGCGACGTCCAGGGAAATGAGTTATCAGCTCCGGCAGAAATCATCGACAGCCCTTCTATTCACTTTTGTGTTTTTCCTCATTTTGCACTGTACTGCATGTCCCTAAATGTGCGTACGGCAATGCATTTAAAGAGAAATGAAGAAATAGAAGGATGTTTCTTCTCTTGTTGGGTATTTCCTGTGTAGGTGTCTCTTGGCTGGCGGTATAATGCGAAACAGGATGAGTGTTGTTATCTTAATGAGGATAGTTTGGACTTGGCAGCGAGCGAGGAGCGGATCGAACGCTGGCGCTTAGCGGGAGATCTCTCCCCAGAGCGTTCTCCATTGCATCACCAGTCGTTTTGATGCTCACTTCCCCGGTCAAGCAAACACACACAAACATACACTCGCATGCTAAATGACTGTCTCCGGCCACCCCACGGGATTACGGGCAAATCAATATCACCAGAATTTTCTCCGTCAGCGAAGCTATCTTAAAGTAAAGCCCAATGCACCCTGGGTAAATGCTGCATGCGTCTGTCCAAGCAAGCAGAGTTTTCATCAAATTTTTTTTATTTTAGTAGCGAATGGAAACTTTCTTGGTAAAAGTCATTACTAGATCAACAACAGTCGCAACAGCGCAATGATTTAATGCAGACTGATTAAACGGTCCATTAAAGGTGAAGCCAAACAACTGACAAATTATGACTGATAATTGTCTAACCAGAATTGAATTGAAGATATAATCATTTCGAAAAAGGTTAGAAACCAATCCCTTAAAAAGCATCTTGCTTCAAGGGGTCTGAACCCCCCCCCACACACGCACACACACACACACACACACACACACACACACACACACGCACACACACACACACACACACATTATCAATGTGCACCCTGTTAACATTCTTCCTCCTCCTTCTAGAATCCTCCTTCATGGTGTCGGCCTCGTCGCGGACGCCCAGCGTCTCCTTCGGCGACTCCTTCGACATCCTGTGCCTGGTGAAGCCCCGCCACAACCCCCGCGTGCCCACCTCCGTCACCTGGCGCTTCCTGCCAGCGGGGGGCGACGGCGAGGCCCAGGGCAAGGCGGACTTCCGCGACCTGGTGACCTTCACCCGCGAGGGCACCCTGCAGTGGGGCGAGCAGCTGCTGGGCTTGGGCACCCGCACCACCGTGGACCGCTCGCACGCTAACACCAACTTCAGGCTGTCCGTGACACGGGCCGGGCGCCGCGAGGCCGGCACCTACCAGTGCACTGCCGTGTTGTGGAGGCGCACGTACGACGGGGGCTGGAGCAGGGTGGCCAACCGCACCTCCAACCTGCTGGGCATCTCGGTCACGCAGCCCGGTGC
>JAODLL010059558.1:0-18123 GCA_026546735.1 Forbesichthys agassizii | reverse complement strand
CTCTCTAAGTGGTCTGTCTCCTCTATATAATGTCTCTGGTACTTCTCCCATAGAGTTCTATTGAGGACTCTCTAAGACCAGGAAGACATCTTAAACATTCAGTTTTAGATGTCTTCCTGATGTCAGTGGTCCTCCAGGGCCGGGATTGCCCAACCCTGCTAAGTGGTCTGTATAATGCCTCTGGGTAATACTGCGCCTCCATGTCAACAAAGCAAAACACGATGACACTTTGTACTAAAGGACCCTTCCGTGCCTCCACCCATGCTGTGTCAGCAGAACTGGGCCCCTGCTCCCCGCTGCCAAAATACGCCGCGTCCCCGCGCCCCAACAACAGCTACATGTTCAAGAGGGAGCCCCCGGAGGGCTGCGAGAAGGTCAAGGCGTTTGAGGAGTCCTTGTGAGTGTGCCTATCTCCTTAACACACACACACACACACACACGATCTATCAATTAGTCTGGGACAAAGTGCTGGCAAACTGCATCAAGACCGCCTTACGCCTTACTACGGCATGAGAGGTATTTTAATTGGCGTTGACTAAACAATTCTTGTCTGGCTGTTAATTGTTCTTGTAAATCTGTTAAATAAGTATGATTCGGTTACTGCTTAATATAAATGTAAAGATTGGAATTAAGCACTGCACTAGTCTAGCTAATGCTGTGTTGCATTGTCCCTTTTAAGCGTGTGTGTCGGTGTTCGCAGGCCCAAGTCCCTGCAGGAGGTCCCTCCTGTCCTGTGTCCCGACCGCAACAAGGTCAACTTCATCCCCAACAGTGGCTCTGCCTTCTGCCTGGTCAGCATCCTGAAGCCCCTGCGGCCCTCCCCTGAGCTCAGCTTCCGCACCGGGGTGGGCCTCCGCAGCCTGTCCCCCTCCCTGGTGCCTCTGGGCGGGGTGGGCCTCCGCAGCCTGTCCCCCTCCCTGGTGCCTCTGGGCGGGGTGGGCCTGCGAAGCCTGTCCCCCTCTTTGGGCCTGTCGCGGAGGTCCAGCTCCACCCTCGCCCTCCTGGAGGAGCCGGAGACCTTCTGATGGCTCTTCCCCTCTCTCTCTCTCTCCCCCGCCCCCCTCTCTCTCTCGTCCCCCCCCCCCCAACACATGGACTGACTGGAGCGCTCTTGCTACCAGAGGACTTGGGGCGGCGGTCGCACGTGCAGCGCGAGAGGGAAGTGTTTTGTTATGTTTCTGTTTTGGTTTTGTTTATTTGTCCCTCTGTAGGGAACCTCCATTTTTTCGGCACGCTGCAAAGAGCGACCGCCGCCCCTCCGGAATGTTTTCCCTGCTGGGGAACGAACCTTCCGCTACAATAAGAGAAAGAAGTCTCACCTTCAGCATGCTAAGCTTTCTCTCCCCCCCCCCCCCCTCTCCCCGATGTTTTTATCTTCCCACTGCCTCTCAGAATGACTGACGCAACATGCTAACGCCAGCCCAGAACTCGGCGGTTAACACTTCATAGCTTTTCTCCACCTTAGTGCTGAGTACATTTCTGAGTTTTCAGGTGTGTGTGTGAGGGGGTTGAAGGGTGTATTGGACTGTTTAGTATCATCACATTATACAGTGTGTATATATATATATATATATATATACCATGGCGCCTTTCCACAGACACAAACTCGTTTCTATGTCGGTATTTCTCCTGAAATGAAATATGCCTTCCATTTCTTTCTTTAAAAAAAAAAAATGTATACAAAATAAATACAAAATTGAAAAGGCCTCCAAATTCCCGAGCGATCAATAGACTCTAGTAGACCAAGGAGGCTTATTTTGGTGCTGCCAGAGATATTGTAGCAAAACTTGAAAGGCGCTTTTAGAAGAGGAAAAGCGAAATGTGCCTGATATTTTGCCTGGTAGTTTCCTCTGGGCCACCTTCAGTGCTGAGATTGTGTCTGTCATATCGTTGTCTACTGTGGCGCACATACTCTGTATTTTTTACCAGAGACATTGGAAAAATATCAAGATGGAGCATCGTAATGCATTTCAATGTCACTAATGGCATTATGCTGTGGGGGACAGGCAGATAAATCTACCACGCGATGCATAACCTGAAACACAGTCATTTTACCCCCAAAACAGTTGAACAGAAATATCGTTGTGGCCTCAGATCGACCGTAGCTACTTGGGAATTAATGTTATATACACAAAATACCCATTAACGCCCCCAGAGAGAAATAATGGGCGTCTGTGTACCATTGGAACACTGGGTCATTCTATAAAGGGTTAAAATCAAATGCGGAGGTGCCGTCCATTGCACCTTCTCTGTTATATTCCATTCTCTCTGGCACTGTTATGGCTGCAGGCCCACATAAGGGGCTCCTCAAAGAGGAAGAGGTTACATTCTGACCTCACTGAACTTTACACTCGCTTTGTACAAGTGTTTTCACCCTGCCGTGGTAGTGCCACCCCCGAGCACTTATGAGCTCAACACTGCCCCCTTGTGGGCAAGCGAATTGCGCGCAGCTTGCAGCTCTAAGCAAAGTCAGTGAAGCGTCACACCTGACTTTAGCTTGTGGCCTAGGGCTACGGTGGCCCTGGGCTAAGGTTGCCTAGGGCTACGGTGGCTCTGGGCTAAGGTTTCCTAGGGCTACGGTGTGTCTGCTTGTCCATCTGTCCTGTAGCGCCACCTGCCCTCGTCAACTCGTCACGTCCCCGATCTACTCCTCGACAGGTCAGCTGTTGCTCCGCCTCCCCTTGTAACATAACCCCAACCCCGGAAAAAAAAAAAAAAAAAAACTTTTTTATATATCTACTTTCTTTTTATGTCATTGTGCAAGGCTGATCTCTGCCTCTGTGTTGCCCAGCTAGTGTAGTTATGTGTCTGTGCCACCAGGGGGCCTGCTTTGCTTAGAGAGGATCTGAACCCCCCTTAAAACTACACCACTAAACTACACCGGTGGGTCTCAAGACATTGTAACATACCGCCTTTCCCTGCAAAACAGTGTTTGTCCTTCTTGAGCCAGTTTGTGGTCCAGTTTGCTAACAGCAACTGATTAAAAAAAAAGTTGTATTATTTTATCCACAAATGAGTCACACGCAAACTCTGTATGCACGTTTGGTTACAGATAATAAACTACAGGATATTTAAAAACTAACCTGGTGAAGGGGAAGATCAGTGTCAGGTTAAATCGTCGAGAGCAGAAAATAAATCTTGAGTTTGAAATTATAAATCGTACTTTTGTCTTCTGGAACTCCAGCAAACATATTGGAAGAAGAAACAGCCCTTTAACTGAATACACTCTTGATGCATGTACTCGCAGTGGAAAACACTTTAGAGGAAAAAGCGGTTTGTTTCTTTCGTCCTCTGGGTTGCAACCGTGATGTCGTTTTATGGCACGGCGGCCCCCTCTCCGGTCCACAATGCTGTATGTGTCATTACCACTGGACTGTGCCTGCTACAAGTGTATGAAGAATGTACTTGGTATGTAAATAGAGAGGCAAACTGTTTTAATTATTAGTTGACAAAATATAACACCCCCCCCCCCCCCCTCCCCTGCTCCGAGATTTACTACTGTGAATTACTGCTGTTATTGTGAATAATTCTAAACGCATTATTTATCTGCCTGGTCCCAGGAGGAAGTTTAATTTGGTCTTGTTCTATACTCCATCTCAGGTTGTAGTAAGTAGAATGCTAGAACACTGAAACATATTAAACCTCTGGATGTACCATGAAAGCGAGCCGTCCGTTCGCCCACACAGGTGCCCCGAGATGTATGGCCGCTTAGGCCTCTCCTCAGGACTGTGGGGGAATGTATGGGCCGCGCTTGATTGACACATTCCTGACTCTCCTGTGTCAATTCAGGTGTTCTTTTCTTTTTTAGGGGCGGGATAACTGACACCTTTGTGATTGGTTCCTTTGATTATATGCAGTTTTGCCCACCTCAGCAGATGTGCAGCCAAAATGACACAAACAATGTGTGTGTGTGTGTACATACAGTATGTTTAGCTGCTGGGAAATTGTATTTAACGACTACAAACCTATAGCAGATTAGAGGGTAAAATAGCATTATGTATGGTGACCTGTGGATTGGCATGTTACCGGGGTAAAACTAAATGAGTCATTAAATATTAAGGGGTGACAACCAATTTCTCTATGTGAACAAATGAAAAGTTTCTTTCTAAAACGAGTTATGTCATTTTGGTGGGAAAAACACTGATTTAAACTGTTATACAATGCTGCACATTGCAGGTTACTGTCATGACATTTCAGATAACAAAATAGTGAACATTATGAACATTATCATGTCTATTTTTCAATACTCTCAGTGATCCATTCCCCCAAAAGGTAAATATATATATAACTGTTTTAGACTGAAAACCCAGAATATTGGTTAATAATAATGGATTAACAGAGACCATTTGTTTGCTTGTCCAGTTTATTGGAAAATGTTTTCATCCTTTGACATGAAATCCCTCAAATGAAATTAAAGGCATAGTTGAATAAAAAAAGCTTGTTTGATTTGAGAAATAGTCCTGCTTTTACAGTAGCATGTAAATAGACCTTCATAACATCACACGTGGCAGAATATATAATAAATAGAGCCGTTTGTTTTCCATCATTGTCCAGAGCAAAGTATAAAATCGATTTTTTTTTTTTTTAAACCTAATTTGTCACAACAGAATGTGTTATAGAAAACATTTACATTGCATAATCTACAGAAGGGGTGCCCAACCCTGTTCCTGGAGAGCTACCGCCCTGCATGTTTTAGAGGTATCCCTGCTCCAACACACCTGATTCTAATGACTGGCTTGTTATCAGTCTCTGCAGAAGTCCATTGATTTGAGTCAGGTGTGTTGGAGCAGGGAGACATCTAAAACAAGCTGGATAGGGGCCCTCCAGGACCGGAGTTGGCCACCCCTGGTCTACAGCGTCTTATATACAGAGAGGCTTTGTCTTCGGTTTCTGACTAATCCATGAGCAAAGGAAGGGTTTCACTTACCAAAAACCTGCTCTGTAACCATTAGCTTCACGAATGGCTAATATGTTAATATTTAATGTCTGTGGACACAAGTCAGGCATTCTTCAGTTGTCCCGTAAGACCGTTGAACATGAGTGTATTATCTAGGATGGTTTATCGTTATACATGCATGTAACTTGTCTTGGAGTACTAGTGGTCAGTTATTCAGAAATTGTGTTTTTATTAGAGTTGGGTTTTTTTTATGGCCAGCAAATACAGGCAATGGTTTATGTTTTATGTAAACAGTTTTTTTTTGTTTTTTTTTTACTGTCCATATACAAATCAATTACAAACTAATAAAAAAAATTTGTCGATTGGATATTATGGGTGGGACGTCCAGCCTAATTTATACAAACAGTTACAGATGCATTGGTTATTTAAAACTTCAGCATATGAAGTCAAATAGTGTTACAAACAGAATGTAAATCAATACCAATAGTGGATTTGTATACAGGTATTGGCATAGCTGCCAATTGAGACCTGATATTGATCAAGCAAACCATAGGGAAATACATCCTCCAATACAGGCACAAGCACAAAGCATATTTTCCACTATACAAGTTAGGAACAAGTGGTATGGTAACACAGTTCACTGTGTAATCTTTCCATTAATACAATGAAATAGTTTGAAAAATGTTCTATACCTGTTTACGATCTACAAAACCACCGTAATGCAGTTTTACAGTGTACAGTGTGATAGACATTTTTATCAATGGTAATATTGTTAGTTTTTAATTGAAGCCATTTTGATGCAGCGTAGCTTCAATTATTACAATCATACTGCAATCAAACCATCAAATTACGAAGAGGAAAATATTCACTTGCCTGTGCGTAGTATTAAAAATATTACAGTTCCCCTCAAACACAATCCATATACAACCTACTAAGAAAAACTATTTAAAAAAAAAACACACACACAAAGGAACCATTAATCTTAGCAAACGTCCCTTGGCTTCATAGACTCATGTAACAGTTCAGGGCTAAAGGCACCCTGTTTTCAGCGCAACCCTGCATTGAAGGCAGTGACAGTGTCTTAGTCTTAGAACTTAGTGTTGTTGTTGTTGTTACAAGCTAGCAAGGCAAGAGAAGTGGTACTGGCTACTAGCTGACCCGGACATGTGAACTCAACTCACTGGTGCAGGGTGAACAAACTGAACTGTAATGAAAGTAAATAATAAGTATCACTTCAAAGTGATACAAACACAATGTGCGGTGGAGTTTTAGAGAAGTTGGGCTGACATCAGTGCGATTCTTGAGCTAGAGACTACCGTCGTCAACACATACTTCAGATCTCTTTCTAACAGACCACTTGGATCAAACAAAGATCTCAAGGGATCAGTTTATCATTGAAGTTTACACTAACACTGCAAACAGACTAACATTGAAGACAGACACAAATCTCAAACAGCACACAAGCCCTAAAATCGAACAAAACCTTGGCCGACATTTCTCTCTGCTGAGCAAATTGGAATGTATGTATGTATTAAAATGGATAATGAACCTTTGTTAAGCTTTCCTCACGCAAATACAACCATTATTGTTTAGAGTGGGTGACAGACTGGTCTACAAAGCTGATCGACGGTCGTTTTTTAATTTAAAGGATAACGTCACAAAACCGAAATATATCGTACAATAAACAATAAAACTTTTAATTTGAGGATACATATTAACCATTACACCAGGAATGAAGGGGGTAACCCATTCCCAAACCCAAGACCAGGGTTTAACAAAGGTCCAACATCTCTTTTCTAAGATAGTCTCTGGAGGAAGAGCATTATCAACGGCTCCTTCAACAGTGGAACATAATAAGTGGGGGGGGGTTCTGTGCACATCACTATGACATCAATATTTGTGTGCATTATTCATGTGTGTGCACAGTGATGTAAAATATGTTGGGGCTGTTCACAAAGCAATACATTGTTGTGTGCGTGTGTAGATACACCCACACACTAATTACACACACAGTTAATCACACACACACACACACACACAGGTTCAGGCGTTGAGCAGTTCGTCCGCGGAGCGTCCGATGGCATCGGGGTTGGACAGCGGGTCAAGGTCCGCGAACAGGTTGAACCAGGCAGACATGTCTCTGCTACCCCCTGCAGGCTCTATGGAGACATGACAGCCTGATTAGGAGTAGACACCTGGTACCCTTAACCTCCCTTTACAGCCATGTACATACATAGACACGCCTGGCACCCCCAACCTCCCTTTACAGCCATGCACATACATAGACACACTTGGTACCCCTAACCTCCCTTTACAGCCATGTACATACATAGACACACCTGGCACGACCAATTCCCTTCTACAGCCATGTACATACATATACACACCTGGCACCCCTAACCACCTTCTACAGCAATGTATCTTGTATAATTTATATGTATATTATAATGTATATTTTACTTATCTTGACCTAACACAGAAAACGCACACACACAATCAATTTGAGGCACAATGTCAGTTCTACTCAGATGTTACACATATACAGTGCATATGGAAATAACGCGTCTGAAAATAGTCTAAAAAGGATTTAAAAATATTAATGAAAATGTTTAATGACGTAAATATGAGAACCACACCTTTAAATGCCTCTTAACATATTTCTGATAGTCTGCGACAACACTGACGATGGGATTATTATAAGCACTGCTATCCAGAGGTCGTGTTAACCGAAAATGTTCCAGCATTGACTGAATATTTTTAACGTATACGTATAGTCTGACATTGATTTTAACACACTAGCAGCTCACAAAATGCAGGGAAAAAATGACATTTTAGTGAGAACAGATGCCTCAGACGGGTTTTGTATTGATCCACGATTATTACAATTTACACTTATTACATTCCCTACCTTAGTATTTGGCCTATTGACGTGTATTTCGAATATCTAATTTTTCAAACCAGTTCTCAAAACAAAATGTCCTGTGTTGCACGATAAAGTTATAAGTTTCCAGTGCCTGTTTCAGCACAACAGCTATCGGTGCACGTACATGCACCCCTAGAAATTAAACCAAGACATCCTACCAACCATAGCTATTATAGATATAGCTATAGAAGATTTCCTCTTACAATTCAAAGATTCATTCATCCATAAGCAAGATGATGCTCACAATCCATTTTACCATTGTCTGTCGAGCCTGGAGTCGCCTGAGCTGATTGGTTGAGGACGGGGCCCGAAGTGGGGGGTGATTGCAGAGGTTGTGCTTGGAACATGGGAGGCGTGGCCCAGCCTACACACACACACACACAAACACAAAACACAAAACAAGCGAACCGTTATCAGCAAATGCTGCAGCTTAACAGTCTCATTTTGCAGTACCTACGTCCCGCCAGCAGGTGGCAGCGGCCGACCAACCTGTGGAGCTGAGACTGTGATCTAGCAGCTGTGAGGGCAGGAAGCCAGTGGGGCTGGGGGACGGTGAGCCCGGCCAGGCTGGGCCGCCGCTGGTGGAGGCGGTGGTTGTCGTCGTCGTCGCCGCCACGGGGATGGGGGCGGGGTAGGGGGCTTCGAACAACCCGAAGGCGTCCTGCCACTCACGGCTGAAGTCGTCGCCGCTGCCGAGACTGAGGAGGTCCTTGAGGAAAGCCATGTCGCCCCTCTCCCTCTCCTCCTGCGTCTGCCCTGACTCAGTGGCACCCCCAGCAGGCTGAGAGAGGGATAAGCCTAAGGGATAGAGTGGATGGATGAATCATGACAACGCTGGAAATACAACCACAGTGAAAGTGGTTCTGTGTAATCTTTTCTAGAACCTATAAGTACCCCTAGAGGTACGTGAGAGAAAACAGAAATATTTTTATATGGTTTTTTATTTGGGTTAAATATCAATCTGTGTGTTCATAGACCCATCAAATTGTCTCTCCATTTATGAGTAAAAATGTACTTGTGATTTTGTAGTACTTCTACATTTTGTAGAACCTTTAAAATTAAAGTACTATTTTTGCCAGTGGGGTTATTTCAAAGGGTACAGAAGCAAAAGAAAACAGTTACGGAACAAACTGCTGAGATAACCGATCTAACGACGCTAACGCGGTTAAGCAGAAAAATAATCCACGGTGAAATTCCCTCCAGAGAACCAAATTCTAAACCGAAAGAAAGTTACCGGTGAAACTAGAAAAGACAGAATTTAAGTGTTTCAAGGAGACAAAGATCCATGCAACAGCAGAGCAGGTAGGTCAGAGAGGTACAGATGTTTATGAAAGCTAAACCCAAGGAGAATCCAGCATCATGGTGCTCCCGTTTTGAAAGAGAAGATCCCAGGGAGGAAGGCGGCTAAAGCGCCTTGCCGAGAGAGTCTGTACCGGGGTCGGGCAGCTGTGGCAGGCAGGACTGGAACTCTCCGAAGCTCCAGGGCTCAGACTGATCCACGGCCTGGGGCTCGAATGGGGTGTATGTGGGGCTAGGGGGCCGGTGTGGCTGGCAGAGAGGGGGCTCGGGCTGGGGGAGGTCACAGGCCATGAGCATGAAGTCGTCGCCCTCGGCGTCCCCCGAGCTGAACGGGCCATAAAGGTGGTGCAAGGCTGCGGCACATTGGTGGTGTTAGCTGGGTGTAGCATCATAGTTGGCCATTCTCCACCCCACCCCCGTCCACACATGCACGCGCACACACACACACACACAATACTCACCCTCAGAGGCCTCTTCAGCGGGCTTGTCCTCGTCTATTGACACCAGGCTGAGACAAAGAGGAGAAGAAGGTTGTGATTTGTTTTGTCATGTGTTTTGTTGGGCCAATAAAAATCCCCCCCCACAAAACGTCTTGAATTGACACAAACATTAATAACGTAACATGGTTAGTTAAGATCAGAAATTCATGCATGTGTCATTAAACAATTTCTATGTGTTATTTTGGTGGTAATAAAGTATATGGTCATCTTTTTTTTTGTCACACTTTCATGCAGTTTATGATAGCTAGCTAGCTCAAAGCTAGCTCAAAGCTAGCTCAAACCGACTGTTTGTGTATATGTGCGTGTGTCAAGTAAACTGAATTCAAGCCAGCTGTGTTTTTCGCACTTGTCTGCTGTGTTGCTCTGTGGTGAGTTCTCCTTCTGCTTTTTCTCCTTTCCTTTCAAGTCGTTCAACTCCTCCAAGGGGTCTCGTAGGTCCTGACAGGGAGACATGTTGTCAGGTATGTGGTATATTAGCTATGTAGCGTAATTCCCCAGACACTTGTACAAATATAAAAGTGGCCGGAATGGGTTTTCTCAGGAGGGTGACGAGCGCCTCCCTTAAAGATAGGGTGAGAAGCTCGGGTGAGAAGCTCGGGCGTGAAGCTCGGGCCAAGAAGCTCTGCTATCCGTGAGGAACAAGGAGGAGAGCCGCTCCTTCTTTGCGTTGAAAGGAGCCAGTTGAGGTGGTACAGGCATCTGGTAAGGATGCCCCCTAAGCGCCTCCCTTGGGAGGTGTTCCAGGCATGTCCAGCTGGGAGGAGGCCTTGGGTGAGACCCAGGACAAAATGGAGAGATTATATCTCCACACTGGCCTGGGAATGCCTCGTGATGCCCCAGTCAGAGCTTGCTTTATGTAGCTCGGGAAAGGGAGGTTTGGGGTCCCCTGCTGGAGCTGCGACCCGACAACGAATAAGCAGATGAGGGTGGATGGATGGATGGACGGACTTACGTACCAATATTATTAACCAAGTTAGTTATTATTATTAGACTGTTTGGTCAAAATACCTATCAAGCGATTTTGGTCACATGACAATGTTAAATAATACTTGTGTGCAATTAAGACAGCTTCAAATAATTTCTCCTTCATTGTTGTCCATCGTGACAACAATGAGCGGTAGCTAATGCAGTAGTTAATGCAGTACTCTAAGCATGCTGTCTATCACCGTAAACAAATAAAGGATTTCAGTTTACAGCTTACTTTTGGCCTACCTTGAGGGTGTTGAACTGATAGGGCACGTGCCCCTGGAAGGCCACGTGGATCTCTGACATGGCGTGTGCCGTCTTCTCCCAGAACTGCAGTAGGGTGGTCTGCATGTGAGGCCACAGGTGAGACCAAGGGCTGATCAACACAACTGTTCTCCTTATAAAAGTGTAGTCAGCTAATTGTAAGCTAATACACTTTCAAATTCCCCAAATAACTCCTCCTAGCTTACCGTTCTGTGTGTGCTGAAGCAATAATCTGATACTATTAGGAATTTTATATTTGGGCATGCTGTCAGAACACACACACACACACACACACACGCACACGCACACGCACACGCACACGCACACCCTACCTGGTAGGTACAGAGGGAGTGTGACAGCATGTTACAGCGGCTGGCTCCTAGCATGTCCACCTTCTGGCAGACGTCGTTCTTCAGCTTCTCAAACTCACTCTTAGAGGCCCTGACCTGGGCTTGGACCTGATACACACATACAAACACACACACAATAATTAAAATGGCAGGCGCTTTCGAAAAACATTCTTGGCAGGTGATTGGAACAGCCTTTGAACCAGTAGAGCCTGTTAAATCCACTCTTGCAGTAGAAATGTCAGGAGAAGAGTAAAAACATATTTGCTATCAAAAAAAAGTCTTTGCTATTCTAATAAAACTGATGCTATGTTGCATCATGTACGTTAACCTCTGTAGGACCCGCCATTGTTGTTTTCAAGATGTTTGAGGTGTTTTAAACAATGCCTTCATCACACATAAACCACGCCCGTAGCTAACAGTACAATGCTGATTGGCCACACACTATGTTACCGCCCTGAAACAAAGATGGTCAAGCTCTCCAGACTGATTGTAAAGGGTCTCACGAGGCTAGCCAATATAACCCGTTCAAAGCAAAATGTGACTGACAATAACTGACATGCATTATACCGAAGAACTATGACTGACTAACTGTAATAATAATAATTTTAATAAACAAGATGAAAATAAACATTATAATAATAAACAAGATGAAAATACACAAGCGGTGGTCACCTTGCGGAACTTCTCCAGCTGTTTGTAGGTGTCGGGATCCAGCTCCTGGGATGCGTCCTTCATCCAGAGCAGCGCCCCACGGTACTCGGTGCGGGCCTTCTCCATGCGCCCCACCGTCAGCAGGCTGTCCGCGATGGCGCGGCGCCGAAACGTTTCCACCTCCTGGTGCAGCCGATGCAGAGGCGGGCACAGCGCCAGTCTGAGGCGGGGAGGGGGGGGGGCAGAGGAAGGGCATAGGCATCACTGGTCTCGCACGGTCAGCTAACTCCTCAAAGTTTAGTTTGTTGTTGGTTTTATCTTTCTCACTTTGTCAGAGAACGACAAAATTACCTGTAAATGTTAATACGCTTGCAAACACTCCTTCTACTGAGGTATTATGCATGCATTACTTTATATTTCTGTGTTAATTGGTTTTCTATTTGACTGCATAATAGAGGAGAACACTACATGGCCAACGTATGTGGGCACCCACTCTAACTGAAGGCAAGGTCAGTCATTCTTGCTAACGTAGAGCTCAAATCAAAACAATATTCCTACGCCGCGGCGCTTCACACATAGAAATGCATTGTGAAGCAAAGCAAAAAAATAGCGGCTTTGTTGATGCCAGCGGTGTTCACCACTTTGTTTATGTTCCCATTTACATAGCCTGGGCTGTGTAGAAGTACCAGATACATTTTCTCAACACGCACGGAGAACGGTAAGATAGCGATATACAAACAGATATTTGTCTCATTTGACAAAAAGTGTATTAACTTACAATTAGCTTTGCAATAGCTGACTATACATTTAATAGATTTGGCTATTTCAGCCATTATTTTAAAAGTGTGTAAAATTAAGCGCACACTGTAAGTGGAATTATTAATAATATTAATATATACTTAAATAACAATTATACAAGTGTTATAGAAGTGTTAGCAAGCGTTCTCGAGAATGACTAACCCTGCCTTTAAATGTTCAACATCCTTATATGGGTGCGGTGTTCAGGTGTCTACATACTTTTGGTGTCAGGCGTTAGGAAGTTAGGTATGAGGTATCCACATTAAACCGATGTGTAGGATTTTTGATAAACCCACACATCTGTTTATATGGAACCTGACTGCTGAAATGAAGCTTGTGTGTATTTAATGCGGCTGACATCTTGGCTGACCTCTGCTTGGCAGAAGCACACAGGGCCTTGCTGGTAGCATTCATCATGTTTCCCGCCTTGTTGCGATCATGTTCAGCCTGAAAGCGCAGGAACAGCCCCAGTTCGTTCTCCTCCTGGGACAGACCTGGTGGCCACATTGGGTTCACATAGAAGTAAGCCCTGAGGTAAAAGACCGCCTTGTCTTTTTAAAAGAAATAGGATTATATTTTTCCACTCTAGACCTTTTCTCGTCGTGTAGCACTACTGATAAACATATCACTTAACAGGTGTTTACTCCATGGTCTGATAGTGGGTACCAAATTAAGCTTCTAAGAACAATGATGATAAAACATGGGAAAACGTGCATGTACTCTACAAATACATACTCTACACACACAGTATACAAACTAGCTTATGTAAATGTTCTACAGGACTGCTGCAGCAGACAGTGTTCAGACCATATCTCTGCTGACTAGAATTATTTGAATATTTTAGGTGGGAGTGGACTACCCTAGCCACTAGACTCTCCTGTCCACGTAGCTATCGTTATAGTGCTGCCCCTCAACACTAAAGCTAACTGTAAAATGCAAAGACTACAAATGACGGGCCAGACTACAACTGAGTGGAAGTCTAGGGTTGAAACCCCTCCCCCCATGAGACAACACTCACACTGACATTACGAGTGGGACTCACGTGTGATTCTCTGCTGGTACCTCTCAATCACCTTCAGTAGGTCCGTGCATGTGGATTGCACGGAACGGAAGAACTATGGATGCACAGAAAGCACCCGCGGTCATTTCTAACACAACTTGGCATTTGCAAACAACATGGCTAATAGATGTGCAGTTCACCCCCCTCACAAAAAAGGATATCTTCTTATTGGCTAATTAAAATCCACAAAATTGCAGACGGGAAGCCTGTTGGGGAAGGAATAATGAATGCCATGCTAGGTCTGACTTTCAATGAACCACTTAAACCAGTTAGCTCGGCTGCAGTCATTTATTAACCTCGGACTAAACAGCAACCACCTTAATCAGACCACCTGGTCGGTCGCCAGGGACCACAGACTGACTGGCTTAACGCATTTCCTCAAGAGAAACTGTTACCATTCAATAGAGAAGAGAACCAGTTAAAGATCACATTGGTGTAGCAATAATAATAATGATGCTAAATCTACCAAGAGATAAACCTGCATGTGAGTGTGTGTGCCTGCGTGCACATCTATACAGTGCAAAATAGAGTAGAACACCTGTAATTGTACCCATCTAAAGGCTTCTATAGGAAACCCTCCTAAGTTCCTGAATCATGACTTGCCGATAAAAACGAATAAATAGCAGGCATGTAGAGAATGCTTTGCAAACATGACTCAGAGGTGGATATATTGCTGCTAATAACCTGTCTGCCCGGAAGGGGACACATTTGACGTGGCACTACGTGGTTCAAATGATTAGCCAATGAGGAAAGATGAAAATGAGAAAAAGAGACTTGCGGTGAGTACAGTACGAGTGTTAAGGTCAGGGCGTCTCTACGTGAGGGTTTTACATTCAGTTTTTCTTTTTCCTCAAGCTAATTATTGCCTTGCATTTTGCCATTAACTAGAGTAAGCTTCAGAACAGAGACGGGAAACGAAGCATGTAGAATACCATCTCGAGGGCATAGACACAACCACGTTACGGCAAATCACATTAAGCCTTCACCGAGGGCAGGGTGGGCTTTTGATCATCTGATTTAGCCTTTACTGCACCGCTGTTGCCCTGGGGTGGCACTGACAGGCAATGACAGTGTGTTCAGAACAGGGAAAGAGGAGGTAAGAGACTGAACTTCATTCATGTACCCTGGTTCAGTGGTGGGACCTGCACATGGCTTTCTCTGAGGAGCGTTTTAATCTGGCTGCAGATGGACTGACGGACAATGGGAGCAGGATGAATAGTGCGGGCTCTCCCAGCTCAGACAAAGGACCCTCAGTTGGTTCACCAGCTAAATGCAGTTTGAATAAGCAGATCCCCCCCTCTGATACAAAAATAAAATTATTCTTGTTCATATTCTTATAGCAATTATCGTTTCGGTGTAACACATTTAAACAGTGCACGACATGTATAATGTATAGCTGCACCTACTGAAAACAACCAACCATAATGAAAGCAGATGGGGGTCAATCTGGACTGGCGTATTGATTAATTTCACTCACACATTCCAGCCACAATCAAAGCATGTGTTTAAAAATAATAAGACTCTCCTATACCTCAAGCTTGGCGTCCAGGTCAGCGTCCGATGCCACTACATATTCGTCTTCCTTCTTGCCTGTTGCTTTAATTAGAGCCTGTTTGGTCTTCCAGAACTTCTTCTGCATTCCCAACATGTCATTCCCAAACCTACAGCCAGCCATGGGAGGGTGAGTAGTCAACAACCAAGAACTACACCGGCCTACTTTTACGTTCAACCAATGTACAGGTACAGTAGGCTATACAGTAATGATGATGTTATCAGGGGATTACATTAGTGTTACTTACATGTCCATCGTCGGTTAAAATGTGATCTTCTCTTCTGTAAACAATATAATGTTTGCAGATTGATCAAAAACAGTGGAACGAATTCGTAGAAGCATCTGATTTGGAAATAATCTAATATCGATGAGTGAAATGATACAGCGCGCTCACATAACTATATTTAATCACAATACAACTGACAAAAGCAGGTTTGTAGCACAGATGGAAGCTAAAGCAATTGCTCACTGAAAGAGAGTACCGTACCGTACAGCTAGCAGGTGTTTGGTTACACCAACCAGTTTAGCTAAGTGACACCGAACCAAAGCTTAACTAGCCACCTAAACTGTATCAACCATGTTAATAACTATGAAACATACACAATAGCATGGGACACGCTAAAGTAAATACCTGCAGCGTGCGATCAAATGTCACTGAGTGCTAGCAAATAAAGCAAGACCTGTGTCGTGGCAAGGAAGCCAACGTCATGAAAACATTGTACGGAATTGTCGCGTCAACTCAAGCCCATTTTTCAGTATAATCTCAAGGCGTATGTCTCGAAGGAGACTGTGATTTCGCTCTAATTTGTGTTCATGCCATTAGTAGGGGCGTTTTATCCAGGACAAGTCAGCTAGAATCCTCCTTTCATGCCATCATGGTAATCTTTGAACAGGATATGCGCCGTGGGTGTAATGAACTGTGTCTTCCCTCTGGTGTCGCTATTGCTACGCCACTTGTGTTAAGAAATATGATGTTTTCAGAATAAAGCTATGCTCTGACCTTCCATATACTTGGGGTGTAGTTTAAATGTTTGCCGGCAACGAGAGGCGCAAGGCAAACGCAAGGCAAACGCAAGGCCTGACCTTCTGAATATTAGAGGAAGCAAATATTTAAATCTACATACATTCCCTTATGCCAAATTACTCTATGTATGTTTCCCCATGCAGAAATTAATACCTTTCTGTACATATCCTGTTTTGTTCATTTTTGTCTGATCAAGGGTTTATTCCTGGGTAGGGAGCAGTTATAGATGTTACGTCATGGTCTTCAGATGGATCTGCTCAAAGGTTAATTCTGTGGAATTGTTTGACAATTAAAATGCTATTTGGGTTTGCGTTTTCATTTCAATTTAGTCCTCTATGGGCTTCCATACTATGGTCACTTCTAAACCTAATTATAATATGCCCCCACCAACTATTACCATGCACTGTACTGCCAGTGGCCAAAGGAACACTGCACATCTTTGTAACTTGAACATTTTCATAGTTATTGAAAAAAAAAACTGTAAAATGCACCTTGAGGACAAAATCTTAATTTATTGTTCAGAAGTGCAAAGAATAATATTCATGTGCAATAACGGACTATTTATGATTTATTGGAGAAATTGTCTAAAATATATTACATCATGGGGGGAAGAGGGGCAAGAGCAAATCAAACAAATATCCAATATTGACTTATAAAGCACATATTTTCTAACACAAATAAAGACAATCAAATGTAGTAAACACATGGAGGCACATGATTTATGGCTCAAAAGTACAAACTATAAAGACTAATTTTAAAAACATCACAAGATGTTTTCTTACGGATAACTTAAACAAATCAAACGTTTTTTTTTTCCATTTAAAAATCCATACAAAAAAGTAAACATTAAATATTTACTGTAAAAAGTTAACAAAACTTTCAGACAATACCCGACTCAAGCAGCCTTTTATATTTTTGCAAGATAAAAGTATACACTGTTGTAACATTTACATCTCAATCTAGTCTATATTATGCTTAATTATTGTATATGTTGAGATAATAGAATTTGGTTTTGACTTAGATAACCTTCACATTGATTATTTTCCATCTCCCTGTGTTACAAACAACAGTATACCTTGTCTTATCAGTGTTTCTCCTTTTTACATAGTATACAATAGGTAATATAATCTTAGAAATATTTACCACTTAAAACAATAATATAAATACAAACGCTTGTATACCAATAGTTTCCCATACTAAATATAAAAATATTTCCATTTGTTTTCCATAGCTTTGCAAAACAAGTAATTTGGTATAGAATGACCATCAGTTACCACGTAATAACCTTACTCGCTAGTGCCCCCGGTGGCCTGTCGAGGTTGACGGCGGCTGTAGCTTCTCAGACGTGCGGTCTTTGGCCTCCGTGTCTGAGGAGGAATCGGAGTCGTGTGCCTGCTGCTGCTTCTGCCACATGTCTGCGTACAAGCCTCCCTTCTGCAGGAGGTCCTCGTGTCGACCCCGCTCCGCTATCTGGCCCTCGCTCACCACCAGGATCTGGTCTGCTCCGATAATGGTGGACAGCCTAGTGAAGCCGCCACATCACACCACGGTTAAACACGTATTATCTGAGCAGAGCTCAAGATAGGGCTGTACAATTAACCTAGTTTTAAATGTCAATCACAAAAACAATATAAATCGAGGAAAAACTGTTATTTTGCACATTACATATTGCAAGTAAACTCTTTTTAGTGATTTCAATATTGACACAAAAAAAAACTCGAGCAGCCCTAGCTCAAGCTCAAAAGGATTCCAAGGACAATCTCTGCCTCTCCACTTGCCTGTGGGCCACGACGATGGTGGTGCGGTTAGCACAGACTTTAGCCAGCGAGGCCTGGATGT
>JAODLL010059537.1:0-18123 GCA_026546735.1 Forbesichthys agassizii | reverse complement strand
AAGAAATATATTCAAAATCTAAATAATACAATACTTTTTAGAATTAGACCAACCACAGCTGATCACATTGTACCTGAACAGCTACCCAGGTGTTTCATTACCATTCAAATTGGGCAATTTAAGGAATATTTTTGTACTGATACACAGTAAACACCCAGCCAGTAATACAGTAGATCTGTAGAATGATGTTTATACAGTATTGTATTCCTGAATTGCTGTAGTTATTGGCAAACAAATACTCCAATAGCATATACTGCAGTGATTTCTTACAGTAACAGTAGTCAGGTGTCACTTATTTTGCAAAGATACTTTACAAAGACATTGTGAACCTGTTAGTTATTGTTGTTTCGGAAAAAGTTGCATGATTTATAATGTGTGCTTAGGTGACAGCCTTTGCTAGTGTGTAAGAATAAAGTTGATTTAAGACATGTATAAAGTGCTATTTATTAGTGCATTTTGGTTTTAGTGCATTTTGGATGTGAAATTAACTGATGTGTCAAGGTGAAAGTTGGATATGAACACTGTGAAGAGTTTTGAGCATCGCATTTAATGGGTGGTATTTTCTCCAGCCAGTCATAAAGCAGTATTTGAAGGCTACAGCTTAAAAAAATACAAATAAAAACGCATACTGTATATGAATTGAACATACTGCATGGGTAGGACTCGAGGACAAGCACAAACATCCAATACTAATTAAATGGAAAGCCTCATCCATCCATCCATGAACTAAATAGCCTACCTAGCATTCTGTATGCTCTTTTAGATGTGTACTGTCTTCTCATTCTCAGGGGGTAAACGATACCCTGGTATCTTTCAATGGCAATACAAGTCATGGTCAGGATGCCGGTCACTATGGCAGTGGTCTGCACGAAAGGAACTGTTTTGCAAACCAGGACACCTGGGGAAAACAGAGATACAATTATTTGTTTTTAATAAAGTCTCTGTGTGTGTGTGTGTGTGTGTGTGTAAATAATGTGTGTTGATCAGTAACACCTGATAGCCTACTTCCAAGTCCTGACTCATCTTTATTCTGTGCCATTTAGACTGATTCGATGGTTGATGGTTCCTATCAACAAATGTGAAACCAAACCATCGCCCGCCGGCATGTTTTGACGCATGTGAATTCAAACCTGCAGTATACCGACTTATTATTCGGAAACTTTGACAGCCTCCAAGCCATCTGTATACTAGGATATTGTCATTGTTTCCTAGAATATAGCCCAATAAGGACAATAGTAGGCTACTTGTCCATGTGTGATCGTTATGCGAAAGTTGTTTGATTATTCATAAACATAATCGACTCGACTAACTGCCTACATAATTAACATTTCATTTTGATTAGTGTAATTCAAATCCGTTTGTTAAACTGATCATAGTTGTTTATAATAAACGTTAGTATAAAATAATCTTAGGCTAATAAGCAGTACTGACCTATTTCCAAAAATGAATGTCTTGAGATCTAGATGTACTATTTACATTTCACAAGCTTAATTATGTTTGTCAAGCAATAGAAGCTTATTTAAGTAAGATGATAACAGTGATGTTTCATTAAATTAGATGTTTTAATTTAAACGTAGGCGTATGCACCGGATAAGTTATTTGGGCTACATACATAGTCCATATAATGAAAAAGGCATTATTGATATTTAGGCTGTGAGGCGTTGTATTTATTTAAAACAAAAAACAAAACAAAAAAATATAGTTTGTTTTTGTTTTAAAAAAAAAACTACTACTACAACAACTAACCTCCAAGCCATTCCGAAGAGATGTTCTGCAGAAGGGTAAAGGGTATGCAGAAAAAAGTGATGAGCAGGTCGCTCACGGCCAGAGAGCATATAAAGATATTCGTCGCGGTCTGCATCGCTCGCTTCTTGAGTACTATGTAGACGACCAAACTATTCCCTACCAAAGCCAGGACGAAGATAATGGCATACATAACGACGAAAGTAGATTTGGCGCTGTAGGGCAGCTCTGGGATGTAAACCAGCGGCTGGATGTTGTACGATTCGATAAACTCCTGTCGAGTAAGGTTATAATACTGTAGCATTTCCTGCAGCACTTCTGGGGTGATTTTAGTTGATCCCTGTCCAGATTCGGTGGACGTCGCCATGCTCACCCTCTGTAAAACATCAAGCCCTTTTCCTACCACAGTGTAGTAAAACCGATTAAATGTTATCTTGAGGATCGACAAGAGCATCTGAGCTGCGATTCTTTCTGCATCATGTATAAGAGAGATGCGTGAGGTGAGTGAGTGTGTGTGTGTGTGTGGGGAGTGGAGACACTTCATGATGTCGAGGAGCTTGATTGATTTAATCATTCAAAGGGGTTGGCGTGGCACACCATAGTACACCGCAGAAAATAAATCATGTAGTATATTGTAGTTCGCCTTTTCTGAACGTGAATCTTTTTCTGTACATTCCCATATTTTCACTTAACATATTATTTGTTGTTATTTAACTTAAAATAGTATCACAACATATATAATTTGAGTACATACCTGCAGATAAATATACCCTAAATGCATATTGTAGGCTGCCTATCTATCTATCTATCTATCTATCTATCTATCTATCTATCTATCTGATAGATACATTAGAGAGAAGTCATATTTATCCAATACTTTGTATGCCTATCTTTATTTAATTTGAATGAAAAGCATGTGCCCCAACAGGGTCTGGATGAAAAATATAATATTTCATACTCTACTCTTACACAATTTTTATGAAAAGCATTACTTTTTCTATAGGATCAACAGAACAGTGTTAAGATGTAAGAATATTCTATGTTAGTGTAATCAAAAGTGATATAATATAATACCTAACTTTTTTTAAATATATACTTTTCTAGGCTACATCCACCGAGGTATTCTATGACTGAATCAATATATTTCCTGTTATTAAATATGTAATTATTTAATTGACTCCATTCACTCCCTGCAGAGCCACAGGATAATATACAATCATTTACTTTATTTTACATCATACCCCATATCCATCCATGAGATTCAACACACTTTTAAATGTAAACAGTATATGCAAGGAACAGGTTTCCATACATTGCTATAGGTAGAATTACAGTATAGCTAATTATGCTCATAACAACATGGTATTACAGGATTTCTCTTGAATTTAAATAAAAATCCAATGTGAACAATATTTTTTAAGTCACCTTTTTTGTGTTTTGTGATTGCCATTGTAGTTTGTGGTTTATGCCGGTGGTTACAGTATCACCAGAAATTACACCATCAAGTATGGTGAACCATTGTTAGTGTCAGTCCTGCATGCCTGAGCCATAATCCTTTAATTAACATATTTTATTCGACATAAAGCTCAAGCGTGTACAGGATGCTAATAGGGAAAGTTATAAATCTAGAAAAATCTGCACTTTTATCTGCTCTAAGATATAATATTGTGCTTTCCTCATTTCATCAACTCATGAACTAGCTAACACTATTGCAGTGAATACAATGTCATTAGTCTTAAGATGAGATAGCAACATTATGCCAGTAGTTTTGTACAGGATCCAATTCACCCATTGTGTAAGAATGCCTTCCTTGCTGGTTGGGTATACGTGTTCCTTAGCAACGAGGGACACACTACAGGGACACATTTAGACAACACGCTGTTTTCTGTGGTACAGTATTTGCTTAAACTGTCGTTTAAATCTTTTTTTTTTGCTAGAATTCTCTTTATTGATGGTCTTACCAATGAAAAACGAATCTCAATCTTAATGCTATAGAAAGATTACAGGTGCATATGTGTGTGTTTTCAGACTGGACTCTTTGGATGCAATGACTCTTAGTCTCTGTTTAAACTAAACTGTTCAAAGCCTTATCACTATACAGTTTACAGGTGTATATCTCGATGATGTGCATGCTGGTAATCTGTCATTTTACAAGAGTGAATATATTTTTCTCTTCTTCCTTGTTGGTACCCTTATGCAGAACCTTTAGCTGCCGTGGCCTGCCATGTCAACTGCACTGGGCGTAACAGTAGACAGGAGCTCCGGCCATGACAGTCGCTCAGCTTTGACCTCCGAGCTGCCCAATCTGGTCACCAGAAGTAGTGCTCGCTTTGGCGCGCTGAGCCACCACTCGTTCTTCTCCCGACACAACCCCCATCCGAACAGAGTGACACACATTCAAGGTAAACCTGGTATCTATGGCCCTGTGTTTCCCTATCCCGGTACTGGAGGCCTGGAGGAAACAGTGGATAGTCATCCAGTCTTGCAGTCAAACATGTTGATCCACGACACAAAATAAAGAAGATGAAGTCCTTGACCCCTTTTACAAAGGCAAACAGACACAAACAATGTACTTTTTAAATGTGCTCTATACGATATGATAAACAGGAATATACCAAGACACAAAATATAGAAGATGAAGTCCTTCACACTCTCTCTGTGTGTGTGACCCAGGGCTGTGCAATTAATCCAATTTTAATCGTGATTTAAATTTCGTCCACCAACAATCACAAAAAACAACAATACTTTTGCACATTACACAACTAATATCTTATTGTGTCTTGGGTTCTAAATGACACGCAGTGAAAGATCGATGGGAAATGTATTGAGAGAAAGGTTGATTTGTTTCACTGTTGCAATGTTTTTTAAGTGCATTAAATGCAATATTCTTCCAGAATGCAACATCTTTCCAAAGTCAACGAGTACGGTAATAGTGTTAAATAATCGTGATTATGATTTCTTCCATAATTGCGCAGCCCTAGTGTGACCAGAATGCTGGTTTCAAATGCTTGTACGCTCAGTGTGACACCTAGTGGCAGAAAGTGCTGAGATAATCACATAGAAATATGCCCAAAGCAATGTACAGCAAAGTACATTTCTATATACTCCACTGAGACGTGCCTCACTTCTCAGTGGAGAGCTGGGCTGACATTAGTGACCTTAAATGATTTCAAGTTTGTAAGAGGAGCTTTTAACTGAATAGCCCCTGAGTATTTTTGTGTGTGCTTCATGCTCCCACAGGACTTAACGGAAGGCCCGTGTGCACGGTGAAAGATGATTGGTGGGTCACCACCTCCTTATTCCCACATCCTCTATTGAGAAATACACCCAATCCCCCTTTCGCACTTCAACTTGGTCCTTATGGGGGTAAAAACAAATCTGGTAAGTTAATGTACGGACAGAACCATGTAGCCGTCATTTTCTGTTCATGAAGAAAAGTAAATGACCTTTCTTTAAGCGTAAAGTGTCAAGTGATGGTTAACAAAGGTCCTCCTATTCCTCTGACTGCCGTACAATATTTGCCTTCACATGGAGGCCGACTTGATTTCATATTGAATATTTCAATTTCACAGCCCTTTTCTCAGAAGCCTGGAGAGAGGAACTGAAAGAGCTAGCCGCAAAAGTCGATCTGTCTTCTAAACCAAAAAGTAACAAAAAAGTATGTACAGTAATGGCTGTTCGGGGGTCATTTCATGTATGATTGGCACAGTGGATTTCCCAGAAGCACTTGCGATGTCATGGTGGTTATTTCCTGTGTATTTCGCACCATACATTCAAAGTACTGTTCTTGCTGCTTTTGAACCTCGCGTGTGACTCCTCACTGTCCGCAAACTGTCGTCTATAAGCAGCGCAGTTCGGCAGACAAACAGGAACAGCTGGAGGATGGATTTGGTCGGAGAAAGACTCAGTATTCGGCGCAGACGGGGAGGATCATCCCTCCCTCCACCAGGGGTCAGCGAAGCAGATCCCATGCTAAACGCCCGGCCTATCAACCCCTCTATGACCAAGAACTCATGGTGACGCTCAATTTTTTATCTCAATGAAGCCTGGCTTCATTTACTGTATGGTCCGTCCACGGCACAGTGTGCATGGATGTAAATTAGTCTTTAGAATATATAAAACAATATAATGATTGCAGTGATTCAAGGGTGGATAACCGAATGGGTATACCTGTCCAGTGTTGGGTTTCTAGTTAATAGTAACTAGTTCTATCTACTAAAACAGTAATACTATTACAATTACTAGTCCAAGTAAATAATAGTTACTGCGTTACAAGATATTATTACTTTTTGAAGGAGTAATAAGTAACTAGTCTCTGAAGTTGTTGTCAAAAGGCCTGCTGAAAAAAACTATAGAAGTAGCATAAACATTCACTTTGATGATGTCATAAGAAAAACAACAACGTCATGATAGCTTTTAAGTGAGTGTTTAGGTTTAACCAATTTTAATAGCGGCTCTCTGACGCCCGCAAATAGCGTTAAATAATCCGCAAAAGCAAACGAGAGCAGCCAGGCGGTGAGAGAGAAGAGAGAGAGAGTGATGGTTAAATGATCATTTTTGACAGATAGAGAGAGAGAGAGAGAGAGAGAGTGACATGGCGAGCATTTTGAGCCAGAGGTTGTTGCCTCGGGGGGTGGGGGGAGGTGTATATGGATGACGAAATCTGCTTGGGGGTACGGACGGACAGATGTCTTCCTCAAATGAGTTCAAGCAGGTTGAGAGGTCTGGTTTAGTGAGGGGGGGGGGTGAGGCGTCCATGCCCAAGGGCCCACAGTCTCATAATCTGCCTATGGATTACATGTCTGTTACTCTGCCGCACTAGAAGCAATTTCAAACCATTACAAGCTAGCTCAAGCTAACGATAACGTTTCCCCACTCCTCTCCCATGTGTCCGTAGGTGCTAGAGTTGCTGTGTCAGATACTGCAGACAGACTCCTTGTCGCTGGTGCAGCAGTGGCTTCTCTTTGCAGGACAGAGAGGTAACACCTGGTAACAAGTTTGAAATGGAACAGTTTCCTTGTGAATCTTACAGCTAGCAAATGGAAAAAGCATAATTTTTGTGTGTTCAAACTTGCACTTCTGTGGTTCAAGCAAGCGTTGTTTTGGTTCTAAACACGCACCGCCCCCCACCTGAGTGCACGGCAGCTGACTTACTTGCACCAATTTGTTTGTGTTCCTATTTACGAAGCCAGGGCTGTGTAGAAACACCAGAGTATTTTTTCAGCTCGCTGCAGACCGCAAGTAGATATTCAGTGAATTTGAACTTACTATACCTTTAAATGTGCTAATCTCCACAGAGAAGGACCTTGTGATGGGGCTGCTCCATCAGGCTTTAGAGGGGATTGAGGCCATAGACCCTCATCACTTGGAAGCGTGTCATCCCTTAACATCTCTACCTGCACAAGGCACCTCCTACCCCGGCCAATCACGGAGAACAGCAGGGTAGGCACAGTGTTCCCAGGTTGTTAATGTTGTTGTTCGCACATGTTCATCAAACAACTTCAAATCCCCGATTTCCAGGCTGAATGTACTTTGCATTTATTGTCTTATTTTCTCTCCTATAGCTCATGCCGCATTCCTCAGTGTTCTGAGAATGACAGGCCAGGTAAGTAAACAATGCTCATGTCTTGTATTTATCGCCATTCACTTTCTTTGTGCAAGGTTTAATGCAAGCTAAACGATATTCTCACAGCAGACAAACTATTATTTGAGATAAACATGCAGTAGAACTCTCTAAGCCTAGACAACCTAGACTCTTTCAGCAGACTTTTTAATGATCCCATCCAGATGTATTTTTAAACCATGTTTTTTTTTTCTTTCACCAATGTGCCACTGAAAATTGCACAGAAAAATCTGAAGTTGGTAAAGAAACACATTTTGAATAGAGAGGGCCTTTAAATACTCAACACAAATTCTGAGTACCAGGCAACCTTTTATATTAAATTCCTTTTCTATATGACAAAATGTCTCATGCAAGTGTTTTCTTGCAGAGAGAATTGGAGATGCAGAAGTTCTAGAAATTGTCCGTGAATCACCTGAAAATTCACCCTGAATCTTCATTCTCAGTGTATTTAAGATGACCATGTCATCTAAAGATTCTTACTGTATGTGAGACTGAGATATATTTCCTGTGCTGCTGCGCACATTACGTATTGTATTTCTATTCAGAATTTTACATTGTAAAATTTTACTAACACAAACCAATCACATAATTTGGTCGATTAGGTTTGAACTGAAATTTAAATCTGTCTACATATAGAATTTTTACAAGTAATGAGACTTATGAGATTAATTAGAAAATACAACCATGTTGTTGTTTGTGTGAAACTGAAATTAAATAATTATACTCAGCCAGTTGTCCTTAAGTACAATTGTTGCAGTAGCTTCAGTGTTTATTCTGAGTAACTGTCACATTTATATTGTATAATGACCAATTAATGCAGTGTATCGAGTGTATCACAGTAATACGGTAATAGAGGAAATAGGGCCCTCAAAAGATACCTCCATTCGAGGTAGAACAATATGTCTATTTTATGAAATGGATGGTTATATACAAATATTTTTAAAAAGGTGAAAAGTTTGGATTCCACCAAAGGGACATCTGCATTATCACATGTATCGCTTGAAAGAATGATCAGTTTGTCCACAGGCAGTTGATGCATCCAATAAAACACGAAAGGCACCAATACCTTTGACTATTTTGAAAATACATACCCTGAACATACATTAAATATAGGCAGAAATTGAATATATTATTTAAAAATCCAAAATACATCAATACATATTCCTGGTATAAGTACAACAATCACCAGATTTCAAGTACTACAGACTATTCTTTTTTCAAAAAAGTAAGTTGTTTGACTGTTCAGTTAACCCTCTGCTCTCACTAGCCTCTAATATGCATCCCGTGTCATCAACACTTCACAGTTAACCATGCAATACAAATCTGAATATGCGTTACTCTTACAAAGTTAGTATGCAGCAAATGCTATGGCCAAAAAAACAGGACTTGGAAAATGCATTAACCCTAAAATCAAATAAAGGGAAAAATAAAACAAACAGATTATATTTTAATAGTTACTAGGCAGAATAGTACGCCTAGTAACAGCGACTCCCTGTGACCATTCTTTTACAACTGTCCACACATGGCTTTCAAGAGTGTAGCGAATACCTGTTGCATTCAAGTGAACAGGGTTACATATTTGATATGACAATTTCATTAGCCAATCATATTTTGATATAGATTGTCCTCCTCAAGTGAGTGGGGAGAATACCCCAGGTGGAGGAGTATCGTGTGGTCATATTTATGTGAACATCTGCATCAGCAGCCATCATTATGTCATTAATGACCTTAAGGAGGGCATTTTCAGAAGAGAGGATTTTTAAGGAAACCAGATTGAAACTGGTTTATAACAAACTCAATGTTATAATTGAGTATGTATGCAACCGTAAATAAAGAAATTTAGCTACATTAACGCCTACATTATCAGCATTTACTGTATGTCCTGTAGATTGTCATCTACAGTGCTTTATTTTATTTACTGCCACACAACATTTAAAATAAACTACCTACAACTGGAAAATACAGAGGTATTTTCCGCCATCGGCGATTTATACATACCCTAAATGTCAAGTCACATACACTTTCTTGAGGCATTCGCTTTCTCCTTGGAGCGTGGCATTTAATATGATTATATTTTCAACATTATCTGATAACACCATAGCTCTGTGGGAGTTTGCAATCCCACACAGTTCTCAGATATGACTCTGTCCAACATCATCTTTCACTTCCCTGTTTCTATTAACAGTGGTTCTTTAGCAATTGAAGCATTGCAAATTAATTGGTGACACATCTTGATTCAATAATAAATGGAATTAATACCAAAAAAGGCAGGAATCATGTTTATACTGTATGAAGGGGCATAAAAGACAACACAAAACAATCTGCCAAGCTGCCATTATCAACAATAATTTAGTATAGTTATCTTAACAGTGTGTGTCTTATAGTTTAGGGCAAACACTGCACACAAACCCAAACAAGCAACCGCATAATAACCGGATGGCATTTTTTACTCACCTATGCTTTAAAGTTGTTTTAGGTTCAGCCTGTGTGATTTTAAGGTCACTACTTGATCAGTGGTTGAGCCACATTGAGACCCTGGCTGAGGGAAAGCCGCCTGTCAATCTCCCTGTTCTGCAATGGTACCACTGCTCTAAAAAACAGCAGGTTGTTAGTTTAAAGCATGGCCTTTATACTGACGCCTATAGTATATCCATAGATGCAGTTGTGGCTAAAGGATGAGCAACCATTGATTCTATATATACTATATATAGAATCTCACAGTACTAGCCCTCGTGGCTAGCATCCTCTTACCTCTCCAACCTCATTCACTCACACACCTCATCTCGTAGTGTCCGCTTCTCAAACTTGGGTTTGTTCACTCTCCCAAAATCCCAAAAAAGACTTTGCACTATGGGGGACCGGGCTCTCAGTGTTGCTGCCCCTAAACTGTGGAACTCTCTCCATGCTGAAATCC
The DNA here is from genome assembly GCA_026546735.1 of Forbesichthys agassizii. Taxonomy (NCBI): domain Eukaryota; kingdom Metazoa; phylum Chordata; class Actinopteri; order Percopsiformes; family Amblyopsidae; genus Forbesichthys; species Forbesichthys agassizii. Next base: position 7,843 of record JAODLL010059537.1, on the reverse strand, counting down.
ACAACTCAGACTCGTTGATACTGTTTAAAGACAGATCTGTTCAGGCTAGCTTTTTCCCCTGACTTAGCCTGGTTTAAAGTTAGTTTTATTATGTGATTATTATTTCTTGTTTGAACTTTGTTGTCCGGTGTCCTTGGGTTTCTTCAAAGGCTCTTGGAAGTGTCATTTGTTATTGTTATTATTATTATTATTATTATTACTTGGTTTGAAACATAGAAAGAGTGTAACATAGAAAGAGGCTTGTAAATGTAATTTATAATTTTTTCCTTGGTGTAAAAAATGATTCTTTCTAGTCTGACAGCTGCTGATTGTTATTGTTTATGTTTATATAGTCAAACATGTTTAAACCACTGAGGTGTGCACAGGTGGTTTGGAGGTGGAAAGGTGTGTCTGTGGGCGTGTGCGAATGAAGTGTGGCTATAGGTCAGCAGGTGAAGTTCACCATTTACGTCATTAACCTTTCTCACAAGGACACCTGTTGGTCGAGAGAGATAAGAGCCAGATTTTTCTTGGCTCTCGGACAGCGATGCTCTTGCAAGGCAGCTGGTTTGGAAGGTGTTGGGCAGTGTGCCAGGTGTTTTACAGATTTGATAGGATTCGTAGGCTCTCCCACCTTTTATGAGAGGGGTAGAGAGAGGATGGGGGAGAGGGAGGGAGAGAGAGAGAGGGGGGGGGGGGGAGAAAGAGAGTTGGGAGAGAGAGAGAGTGTCCGGGGGAATTCAAAATCAGGCACATTTGTTGCACACATTCAGGCAGGTTTTGATGTTGTTGAAAACATGTGTTACAGAAACATATTGCTACTACCCCCCACAGCGCTCATATTTTCACTCATCTCTACCCCTCACCTTACAGACAAAGAAGTGTGCTCTCTCTGGAAAGGTTACTATTATTTGTATCATTTTTTCCTGTTGCAAACATCCATTTGTCCAATCAATAGTTACATTTTCAAAACTAAACACAATTGGCCCAACATCCGTCAGTTCATGAACATACCATTAACAATTAATGTTGTTTCCGCACAATATGCAGTCAATTAATGCATTTCTAAAATGCTAATAGCTTCTTTACATACAAGCAATACCAAAATTATGGATCTTTCCTATCTAATTTACAAATTCTTGACCACAACATGTCAGCAATGAAGACCTAATGCTTAATATCAAAAATATTGTATATTAAATCTTAATATTTACTAGACCCAGTCATTAGTAAATAGAGTTAGAGTGCTTAAGTCCCTTTATTACAAACACATTTATTTTATTATATAATAGCAATATTTACCAGAAATCCGCCAGGCTCTTTTCTCAGAATCTGCCGCGTGTGCCAAGCAGAGTCTCCAGGCTACAGGTCCTCCATCTCCATGTGTTTATGAGGCCGTAACTATTGTTACAGAATAATCAGTAACCTGTACAGGCTGAGACTCCGGTGGTCCTAACGGGCAAGTCCTGTCGACTACACCAAATTGTGATGGCAATTTCTGTAAAATTACTGCTCTTACCAAGATCTTGCATTAGGCCATATATGTATGATCCTCCATGGAGAAGACCGGCACAGCTGCAGTCATCCCAAAGACTGACACACTGACTGCTAACAACACTTTATGTTAACTGCCATAGCCTGTTGCCTCTGCATATGACCCTTAAATGACCTGGTCCTAAGACCAGCCCAATCATTAGCCTGTGCACAGACCAGACCCTATTGCAGTTCTAAAAAATAGCATTGTAACAATGTCTTACCTGGAAACACAGTTGTCTGGCTCAGTTGATACTTGAAGCACTAATTAAAAAATAACATTGCCAGTTAAACATTTTCACATTTCGTACTTACAGATTATATATACTGTAATGTAATCAAAGAGGTAAACTAAAATTTCCATAACGCTATCCCTCTCCCTATTTATTTTTTTGTTGAGAAAGTCGTTCTGTATCCACACTAGATAAACCCAATCATTTTTAATGCTTTGTGTTTGTCTGTGTAATTGAAAATATTACACCTGGCTATGTCTCTGGTTGAGATTAGCTGTGGCAAATATATTTTACACAAAATACAACAAATCAAGCTATTTCTCAATGGTTCAATGATATGTTCATTCTGACATGCTTGTCATCTTTTTCAATATAGATTTCTAGCTGCCGTTGTTGCAGTAGAGGTTATATGTTCCCTAGAAAATTCTGGGAATTATTCTGGGATAAGGAATATGCTAATATCCATTATCTGGGCAAAATTAAAAATAAAAATGAACTAGAGCAGCCTGATATAATGTGGTGTGCTCAAAATATGTTAGCCAGATATGACAAATGGACATGGGTGTATATACTGTATATCATTATGAGAAAAACTGGGTTGTCCTTAAAAAAATTGTATTTTAAGTTTGAAACCACTAAACCAGTTGATAATTAAAGAGGATAATATGTGAGGAAAAATGTTCCTCACATAAAAAGTAGATTGGAAAATGGTTATGCTTGCAAGATGAAGTTAGAATACGAGATGAACAGAAAGAGAGAGAGAGAGAGAGAGAAAAAAAGAATGTTAGGGATTAAGCTAAATGTGCTTCATCTCCTAGTCAGGAGAAAGAGGGCCTGGACTGCTGTCACCCACCCACCACCGAGGGATCTGCAGCTGTTCCACCGCTGTTTTAAGCAAGAAGGTTGTTTTCATTGTGGATACGAGACTGTCCTGAACATAAACATTCTGAAGGGTCTACATTACAATTGGGTTTTGTGCATTGTGTGTACAGTACATGAGTGTTTCTGTTATTTTATTAGAACAACCCTGAAATAGATAAGGTGGAAAAGAAACAGATCTTAGGTAACAAATTGTAATGAATTACAATGTGTCCTCTCTGAAGGGTAAGGAGTTGAATGCTCCTATCCGAAAGAGTGTATAAAAATTAGTGTGTCCTCGTTGGATTTAATAGTATATTTACTTCCACAAAGGATCAATCTTTTGGTAGAAATTATAGGTAGCTTTGCAAAGTATGGATGAGAAATAGGTACACAGGACTTTTCTAATCATACTCTAGATGTTTAACTTAAATTGCCTTGTGTCCTAGAAATAATTAGATGAAGGGGATCACTACCCCGACAGCAGAACATCCTGTCCCCTCTGAGGAATTATGATCATGTGATGTTTGAGGTGTTAATTATTGACTTAACAGCAATAATAAGAAAATGTGCTTAAAAAAGTAGAAGCGTTTAATACTGGGAAAACAAATAGTAGTATATGTTTTGTTTTAGTGAAAATGTTTAACATCTGAGAGATAAATCAGATGTATCTCCTTTGTAATGCTTATAGCCTGCATAGCACTGTTCCTTTTGCTAAAAACAGATAAACAAACACTCCTTAAAGTCTAAATGCACCAGGATGATTTCATACGCTTATCCAAAAGTAGTCTTCAGTAACATCCACAGACCAATGCCCTTCCTTAACCAGAGGAAGGATAATGTCCATTCAGCAGACTGAATGGTAAGGCATCTGAATGGAATATTGGATTTTGCCAAGGTGTTTGGAGCAATATCATGTGGTGCTCACTGCTGTGAGAGACACACAGAGAAGGGCCTCCATGGCTACTCTACTATCGGGTAGAAAAATAAATGTTCGAGGACCGGGGCCAACAAAAAGTGAATTGAAATCAATTTCTACACATTCAGATCAAGTGCTAGTAACCTGTGATAATCTGAAAACACTGTACTGCATGGTTTAGTGGCATTTTAGTCATAATGTAGTGCTTCTATACACGTCATGGAAGATCTTCTGAACAATAACTACTTTAATAGCACCCGTGGGAGATGCAAATACTTATCCGCACACAAACACTTGAGTTGACTTGCATGGTTGTGTGCAAAGCAATGGCCAATCATTGAAATGTTCAGACAAATGTTGAGATAGGATGGGACAATTATGCGTTAAAGTTTCAACTATCAGACCCCTATAAGACATGTGAAGGTACAGTACTTAAATAAATAAAAGTAATGCTTATGGTTATATTACAATCAAAAAATACTGTTTGCTGCTTTTAGAAACATTTACATTAGATAATCAAAGGGGGGCGACAAGAATGTGAACTTTGGATTCCTATGTTTAAAGTATTGGTTGTGCAATTTATAAACCATCATAAAACTATGGTGAGAATGAACTGATTTCCAGTTTTATTACTGAATTGTCCTGACTACATTCACATAGGGTGAATTTAAAGGGCAATTTTTTACATGTTTTCTTAAAAGAGTAGCTGTCTGATCTTGCTAAAATGACCAAATAGTGACAAATTCTAGTTTGAAAAGCGAGATGTGTGATAGGTGAATATAGGATTGATATGTCTATAATAAGAAATCAATATTATATGCCTCTCGTTAATAGTTCAACCTTATCACTCCTAAAATATCTTAGGTATTAGATATGTAAAGAAACTACATTTAAAAGTAATTGGGCATAAGATTTTAATATATTTTTCCACAGATACAAATGAATTATGCATATTGCAGCAACAACGTTAGGCAAACTATAAGAGATACATTTGAAGCCTTAGGTGAATAGTTACAACATACTGTATGTAGTCATGTGACAAACTAGACTGGCTGTACATAGCAATGAGTGAGCATCATTGGACATGATAGATCATTCACTATCCACACACTTTTGTACCACAAGAGGTAAAAGACTAATGCAGAACGTTTGAATGGATGATTGGTTGATTTCTGTGTCTGGAAGCGAGGAGACAGCTGTTACAGTTTTGATTGCCATCTGTGCTAGCAGTATTACACTTTGTGCTCATTGTTTGAGTTTGATGCATTCGTGGATTACTTATGAAAGGGTTATAGAAAAATAAATGACACATCTGATGCTTAGGGGTACATAAACTGCAGGAACATTTATTTTAATTTGAAGCGGATCAGGTTAGCACATTCTAACACTGAATTAAATTTGAATTGGTTTCTAATTCTATTTTATTTCCGGGATATTAGTGGAACCGTACTACAGCAGTACCGATCTGCAATGCATGTTATCCTGAATGTTTTATTTTATTTTTTATGTTTTATATGTTGTACTTTTCTAGACGTGACAAGGATAATAAATGGCATAAAATAACAAAAATGAAGTAGATTGTTATGGAAATTTTTGTTTAACTCATTGACTACATTATATATATTCTGTAAGCACGAATGTGAAAATGTTTAACCCTCGCGCTGTCCTAAGGCATTTCAGAAGACTAGCAGCAGAGGGAGAAAACCGTGGAATGTCATATGTCCGTGTTGTGGTTGCTGCCCTCTACTGGCAAGTGCACCGGGTCATTTTGACCCATAGGACAGCGCGAGGGTTAACTGGCAATGTTGTCTTTTAATTAGTGCTTCAAGTATCAACTGAGCCAGACACCTTTACTTTCACACGGTTACAATGCTTTAGTCTGTGCACTGGCTAATGATTGAGCTGACTGATCTGTCATAGGACCAGCTCATTTAAGGGTCATATGCAAAGAGACTATGTCATTTTTCTTTTTGTTTAATTTCATTTGTTCCCTTTATCCTTTGTTCATATGTTTTAAACTGTAAAGCACGTTGAGTTGCACATTTTGTATGAAAGGTGCTATACAAATAAAGTTTATTATTGTTATTATTATAATGGCAGAGAACAGATAGTGTTATCAGTCAATGTGTCAGTCAATAGTGTATTTGACTGTATGTCAAATTGCATTGACATACGCTGCTATTTGTTCTGAACAGGTTAGATTTGCATTTATAACTGGCTGCACTTCCATGTTGCTACAGTACACTGACACATTAAAGCTTTTACTATTCTGCCACAGTTTGTTTTTTATTTCATTTTACATGAAGTAATGGTGACTTATTTACTGTTTCTTTCCAAAATGTACACATTTGACCCTCAAGCTAAACATTTTGTGTGGTTTACAGTAGAAGACAAAAAAAAAAAAAAAATTCAGAACTGAAACATTAATAGTAATGCAGTATTTGCAATTCCATCAGCTTTTAGTATAAAGCCAATGTGTTATATGATTGACTATCTGTTCCTCTTGGAAAGAAAACGTGCTGTTTTGAGAGAATTATGTGATTTTGAGTCGGGTTTGCAGTGTTTTGATAGATATGATAATGTTTTTTTTGCATTTTGAAATGTAGAGTTAGTGTTTAATGAACAACGTGTGGTTTTGACAAAACATTTACTATTAGGCTAATTGTGTGAGGTAGGTGTGTTGCTGTGTTAAGAGTTTAGAAAAAGTATCTTCAGTAAAGGTACGTGCTTGTTAGCGCTAGAAAATAAACCTGGTGTTTATTTCCCCCATATAATTGGGTCACGTTTAAAAAATGAATAAAAATGCTTTGATGATCGAAAAGCAATATATCTAAAAGGAATGACAAATTGGCAAATGGCAAATTGTTGTCACTGTATTTCAATAAATACATTATAAAAGATTATATACTATAATAATCAATTCCCTATTGGAATTCATAGTTTTGTGTTGTGTCATGTCTGCACATCTGCCAAAGATAATTCAAAATAATAGGTATAGGTGTACTCTTATTTTTAGTGTTTTAGTGCAATATACCACAAACTGTAGAAATACACATGATACTAGATGAAATTCTGAAATAAAGTGAATGCACACCTCCAAAATGTTCTGTCCGCGTGGACATGTGCATGTTTAAAAAGAAGCCCGCTACACAGAAGGCAATAGATCCTACTAGGTAACTATAATCGCTACTAAAATATTCACTGGAAATAAGTGTTTTTTTATATGGTAGGCTATACAAATATCTATTTTCAGCGAATATCTTAGTTGCAATAGTAACTGTTCCTGGAAAACAATGTGTGCAGATAACAATCGTAGTATATCAAATACTGCTAATTCCAAAGCAATGTTTTTGTTTATAGAAACAGCTGAAGCGTTGCGCGTTGTGCAAGGTCACTCATTTGGGCAACCAAAGCCAAGACTCCCTGGTAGTGTGGACCAAGCCAGGTTCCCTTCTGGAACATTTTAGAGAGGCTTTGCATTTGCTTTTCTCGGTGGCATGGCCTGTGTGATGTGTGCAGTGTGTAAAGACAGAGGCTATATGACTTCTTACACAGAGGGTGAATTGTTTTCTGATTCAGGTCATAATTTATTGTAAATCAATACATATTTGTATAAAAAGGGTTTGAAAAATATTCAATCATATTGAATATTTTATATATTATATATATTATATATATATAATCTATAATATTCAATTATATTGAATAATATAATTTTCAGTTGAATAACCGTTCAATGGTTGTGTGTGATGGGAATTCAATTATAGGCCTACATAAAATCTTGCTTTTAAAAATGATTTAATATAGTGTACATTTTTCACTAATACTGCCTTATGTAAACATGCATGCTTCTTTTTGCTTAGGTCATGTATGTACAAATGTATGAATAGATAACAAAGACTAGGCTACACTGTGATCCATATGCATGGTACGGTTACATCTATTTCCCAACACATACAAAAGAATTATGCATATTGTAACAAACAATGTTGGCAAACTATTGAGAGATACGTGTGATGCGGCACCGTAGGTAGTTACAAACAGCATCTGCATTTGGCAGATAGGGAGGTAAACGTATTCTCATGCGGAGGAATATTTGGGAGCATTTTTATCCTACTTTTAAGAGGATTTTTGTTTTAAACTTTTCTAATGATATTTCATTTCATGGAAATTGGCAGTTATAATACAACAATATATGTTGTTATCCGGATGGCTTAAACAAAAAAAACAAAAAAAAATATATATACAGCATATATATATATATATATATATGCTGTATATATGTATATATATATATATGCTGTATATATGTATATACATA
>JAODLL010059526.1:0-18123 GCA_026546735.1 Forbesichthys agassizii | reverse complement strand
CATCTCCCCCCCCCCCCCTCCCCCCCCCTCACACACACACACACACACACACATCTACGCTATTGCAGGTTCACATAGAGCTGGAAAGATATCTTTCACACTGGCATTGTGCTGAATTATTATTCCCTTCAGACGTGTATAATTATTCATCCAGTGTGCTAGCTGTCGACACAGGGACTATATTTAGGCTCCCTTACATGACCTCAGCAGTGAGTGGCGTGTACACATGTTGGTTGTTCATAGCTCAGCACATTTCTCTTGACAGGCAGACACATATGGTATATGGTCTTTGTTCTTCAATAGACAGGTCCCACAGAAAACAATTAGTTGTGTAATGTTCGACTGGGAGGGCGGGGAAGAAGGGGGTGGTTTCTGAAAATGCACGACATGTCTTTCTTTATCATTTGGAATGAGATGAGAATAAGAGAGGTGCAGTAACTCCAGCTGAGAGGTCTGGACCCAGACAGCTCATGTTGCGGGTAACAGGGCCCTTTCAGACAGGAAATGAGACAATGAGAGATAACCATGTTAGCATTGAGGAATTCAACTGTAATATATGGTGAAGGATTTTCTTTCTTTTCTTTTTTTGTGTTAAATTGAATCAGTTCTACATTATAATACATTTGATTTAACCACTGATATTGAACCCACTGCAAAGTACATCTGACTGCGGTTAAAAATGAATGTTAAAATAAGCATACTGTATAATGTAGTTTTACATGAGGCTGACTCAAGATGATTTTACTAGACATAGACCAACATTTTAGTCTCATTTGTCTGAGGATTGTACAGGTGTCCTGCTATGATGATTGACATGGAAAAGTGAAGTGTCAAGTGAAGCGGACTTGTGCAGGTTATACTTCACTGTTGACAGTATATTTAGTTTATTTTTACCCCATCAGTGGAAACGTTCATGTTCTTTCAGTGAATTTTAAATAAATCCTGTCCTTTTAATGCATTTGGTGTCAGAAACATGGGTTGACAGCCCCATCATCAGCCCTAGGAGACAATTATGATTATTAATGAGTGAAGGAACTTTTTATATCAACATTGTAGGGGCTGAATGCGGCCAGACATACTGTAGGTCTGGCTGGACTGAGATCAGTGTCAGGGATATGGCTGTATGGGTTTTATATGTATGCTTGGGCAGGCTTAACAGAGTTCAGATCATAAGTTGAATATTTTTAGAGTTTTAAACCTGCGTTAATCCATCTTTAACATAGCACCTTTGGTATATCAGACCACCCACATTTTAGGTGAGCAAGTAAATGCAGTTAAAAAACACTTATTTAATATTACTATTTTATATTTTACCAAATCACCAAATTGCATGCATTATGCTTTTAATGTAACCTAGTTCAGTTGTTTTGTATTTCGGAACAGGGTGGGTGAAATGAATGCTCAATGGATTACGGCCTGCTGATTGACTTGGCCAGTCTAAACCTTTGGCTTGTTCTCCCTGATGAAATCCTTTGTTGTGGAAATGTGTTTTGGCAATGTGTCTTGCTGCATGAAGTTCCTTCCAAGTTACTGCACAGCACTGAGTGAGTCTACTCCATAAGCAGCCATGCAGGCCATGACACCTCCTTCACCAAGCCACCGATGAGCTTGTGTGTTTTGGATCTGTTCTCGAATGTTGGTGAACCATATCTCTCTGTACTTCTTTGCAAATTGTAATCTCGCTTTCAATTCTTACTATAGATGAGTGGTTTGCATCTATACTGTTAATAGACTGCATTTACATAACGCCTTTTCACCATACCAACCACTCAAAGCCCTATATGTGATTTCCTTACGTTCAACCATTTACACGTTTTCACAAACTGATGGAGATGGCAGCCATGCGTAGTCTCACTATCTGTTCACCTGTCGTCCTGCACTACCCACTACACTGCTGGTACTGTAGCATCTACCTCACTGTGTTGTCTTTACAATGTTGAGATATTGTCACTTCTGCCCTGTGGAGCTTGTTTGTCACTGACCCATGGTTTGAGAGGTTTCCTCACAGCTCTCACAATGTTTATGTCATCAACTGCAGTTGTTTTCCTTGTTGGCCTGTTTGATGTCTGTTCAGGACATTGCAAATACAATGCTTGTGCAATAGCTCTGACTCATTTCCCCTCTTTATAAGATTCAAAATGTTTGGCTTTTCTGCCAAACACAGCTCTCCGTCTTCATGTTGGTTCGTCTTCTCTTACGCATGTGCAGTATTCACAGGCAAACCCCAAGGCTCAAAACAAGAGTAGACTTTATTGTTGAATCAAACAATCTAAAAGGTCACACTGGAGCAACAAGAAGTCAGTCACGTACCAATACGTATGCACACTTAAGCATTGATCTGATACAAAAGCAGTTAACTTAAGTTAAGATAACACTTATCTGTGCAATAAATAAAAGCTGAAAGTCAGATCAGTCTTTTTATGTACAGTACAATACATACATATACAATATACTATGTACCTGTATGTACTGTACCTGTAATTATATATACAGTGTGTGTATATACTGTGTGTATATATATATGCATAATACCCACAATCACTGGTAACTATTATAAATTGTATTGCATTGCACCTGCTTCTGAATTAAATTATTTTTATACCCTTATAGTCCAAGTGTAAAAACGCAACAATTGTGTTGTCTTCAATTGTGTTGTCTTCATTTGAGTGCTAAATCTTATTTAATCACACTCATAATTAAGAACAGAAGCAGCTACAATATCTGATCCTACTGTTGAATGATCGTCCACAAAATGCTCCGATTATTGGTCATAAGCATATTTTAAGAGGAGGGTATCTGTAATAGGCAGTTAATAAAATAGGCAATCATAATAGAGAATCTGATATTTCAGATCTGGTCAAAGCATGGAGGTATTATACTAAAAGGTAACATGATTTGGGACTCAATTGTAAGACAGTTTAATTTACCCTTTCACTGAAATGCAATATTTACTATACACAGAAAGGACAGTTTTATATTTTAAATGTGTATGTATTCATACACATTTCAATATAGGTATTCAGGTATATAGATATTCAATTAGGATTTTAAAATAATTTGATATAGGCCTAGATCCTAAATGTGTGTTAAATGGAAATGAACATCATTAATTTAATGAGTACATTATCTGTCCATTAGAATCACCACTACGGCAGCTTGTATGATGGACCTGCGTAGATACCCTCTGGATGAGCAGAACTGCACCTTGGAGATTGAGAGCTGTGAGTAGCATTAGATTAGGTAGTTTGAAATTTGAAGGGTCACAAGACACATTTAAATGGGTTCTGAATCTGTTTCATAAGGTTTCTTGTTATTAAATGCAAGGGCACAATGACACTTAAATTACATCAACAGTTTAATAAGTAAATGTCTATGGTATCCCTTCCCAAATTTATGCCTATGATTATTTTTGTTAAAGGGGTTTATTTTTCATGCAGATTTGATTATGCATGCAATGGCTTATTATATTGGTTCTGTATATGATTAGTAAATAGGCTGTATCTTAGTTTAAGGACACAAACTATTTGATATTGCATTTTTTAATTTAATCTTTACCCTATTCATGGTACATTATGTTTACACACACATTTCTAAAAAGTGTCAGTATAAGGAGTTGGGCTAAGGTCATGAAGCATCAACTATTACAATCTGCCATCTCTTGTTCAATCAGACCAGGCTAGACTGCTCAGGTAGAATAATATATACCACAAGCAGAGTAACTCAGACCCATACACTAGCACATTCTCCGGGCTTGACTTAGCTAGGTCTACTTATCACAAAGGCAATTGTGGTCCCTCTGGATGGGCAGGTTTTGTTCAAATGTAACTTTCTAATTACAAACACCTGGAGAACTAGCCTACTAAATATTTCAGCGTAGAATAATCAATGCACTGGGTAATTAAAAGGCATCACACATGCCTGCTTGTGCAAGTATGGCATTGTACCCACAGAGGTGTATCTGTCTAAAGATTAAATGTGTGCCTTTGAGATGTTTACCATTGAGAAACCTGTGTCAATACTGTAGGTGAAGTTAATTTTTAAGATGAAGGCTTCAAACTTAAAACTATTTTTTTCATCCCTTTGACAAATAATAAATACATAGGCTTAGTAATAAACCTTAATTTTATTTGACACAAAATGGTATTATGCAGATCAAGGTGAAGTTCAAATTGTAAAAGATTGAATCATATTGTCACTTATTTTTATTTTCAGATATTCTTTTGTAACACATTAGTGGATTTTATATCATGGGGTCGGTAAAATGAAATCATAGTCTTGGGGGGCAATCCAGTAATGAGAAGTAGCTAATTCCTCAAAATCTTGCAGTCCCTCTTAGATAAAATCTGAAATCTGAGGGGACAAAGACTAGCTAGTCCAATTAAGTCGATCTAATTACTGAAAGGGCAGCCTGCATGTTTAATTCAGGTTCCAGTTGTAGACACAGCTCTAAGAGTATTCAGACAAAAGTATGCTTTAGTAGGCTATGGTTTCATTCATGCCAGTGGAAAGCTTGAAGAAGCTCAACTTTTGAAAATTGGAGGTGTGGTTTTCCTTATCCGTCCCAGAGCAACAGTAGCTGCGTTTATTATTCTGATTGAAATCGGATTAAAAGCCCAACCCAAATGAAAATGCTCAATATCAACTGGAAGAGAAAAGCCCATTTATAGTAAACAGCTAACCCAAAATCTTCAATTGGAAGGATTCCGTTCGGAAAAGACAAAAGTGTCTATGCAAACTCAGCTAGTGACTCTCTTATGGCCGACTGATTAAAAAAGAAAAAGAAATCAACATTGGCCATTTATACCAAACATAAGCCATCGTGTCTGTGTACAATACTGTTAAAACAACGAGTCTCGGGTTAAAAACAGTATTATTTGTACTGGGGTATCAATAGGCTATGTAATGCTATTTTAATTTGTATTGCTATTCAGAATAGTCCATGTGTCTATTTGCACTAGGGTGAGAATACAGTCACATGACAGCTATTTTGCTATTTATACCCTAACAATATGTAAACACTGCATTGCATGTGTGGTGCACATCACTTCATGACGAACGTCGATAGCTAACCCTAACCTTAACCAGAGGGTAAACTAAACTATGAATCCATGAAACACAACATTGTTGGAAAGGGTATATTTGTGTTTAATGTAGCTATATGCCACTGAGCAATACATTCAGTTTGCATATGATTGATTGTTGAGGGGTAGACAGTCAGTCAGTATCACTCTGTGTCAGTATATTGTGATGCTTAAGGCCCTTTCAGACAGGACGCGCTCGCCGTCGAGTTGAGCGCAGATTTTTCCAAGCCCTTCAGACAGGACACATCTGCGCTCGCCCTGTCTCTAGGCAACGAAGAGGACACACTACCGACTTTGAAGACATACAACATACAAACATACCAAAAAATAATATATTTTCCGCTGGTCTCTTAGTTCAACCAATACTATGTTTGTGAACCTTTTGTAAAAAATCTGGAAATTCAGGATATTAATATCCCGAATCTTTATGTAACAAGCAGTTCACAGACATAATATTGGTTAAATTAAGTGATCTGCTGAAAAATACATGCTTGAACATGAACATGAATGTGAAAAACGAGAAAAACGAGAAAACTAATATTCTACACGTACAATATCAACTTTTCCTCCATTTCCACATCCGTGCCTGGCTGGCTGCATCGATTCCATTGGCCGTGTGGGTATGTGTTACAGTGCGCTGCCCGCAGTGGTGCGCAGTCCCTGCACAGCGCAAAACCACAGTTGCACGGCGCAAGCCATAGGAATGAATGGGCTTCAGAGCACAGAGCCAGTGCATGGGATTATTTTGTTACCACAATTTGCAGCAGTTTTAAACACGTTTTGAATGTTTCCATGAAGGGAAAAAAAGGCCAGGCAAAGGTCAAGTTCGGTTTGTTCAACACTTTACACAACTGAGCTCATCAGCAGATACTGACACACCAGTTGGGTTGTTATATACGACTGTAAATGCGGCGGCCCTCCAGGACTTGTCCCAGACAGGTTTGCCCGATGGCCAGTACAGCACTGGTTTCACCCTTAGTCGCCTTCAGCCATTGATGCCCATAGCTCGAATTACTGTGTGTGATGAAGTGATGTGCAACCTGCGTGCAACCATGCAAGCATGCAAACTAGTGTTTATTTTTGGGTGTAAATTGCTGAATAGCTGCTATTAAATATTCTCACCCAGGTGCAAATAGATACTCCAAAACATTGCTGTTGGTTTGTGTACCCTGATTGAAAATAATTCAATATTCTTTTTCTTTTTTGGCTTCTGTGCCCTCTATTACTATTTTTCTGAGTCAAGTAGCTACCCGTTTACCAGACTAAAACATAAAAGTTTTATTTGGTGACATTAAAATGGTATTACATTTTTGAAGTTATTTAAATAGGCAACATTACACAGCAAACTGAGAGTGAGATCATTAAATGTCTCACACACACAGATGGACATTTCACAGCTTGGTTTATAGGTACCCGTAGTACCTTGTAATGCCCCTATGGGCTATGTGTGGCACCCAGTTGAGAAACACAGGCCGTATACAATATAATACACATACACTGTATGGTACAACCATAATATGGTGTGTTGTTGGTGCAAATGACAATCGTAAGCTCCCTTCCCAGATGGATACACCACCGATGATATTGAGTTCTACTGGCAAGGAGGAAGTTCAGGCACCTCAGTCACTGGTGTGGAGAATATTGAACTGCCACAGTTTGACATTATGGACTATCAGACCCTATCCAAGAAAGCAGTGTTTGCTACAGGTAATCCATTTCTTATTTGTGTTAATGCTGGATTCTGCACTGTGAGTTTAGCTGTAGCCAATGTTAGCACCGTTGTGCTTCCACAGGCTCCTATCCACGATTGTCACTCAGCTTCAAGCTGAAGAGGAACATTGGTTACTTCATTCTGCAGACCTATATGCCCTCCACCCTGATTACCATCCTGTCCTGGGTCTCCTTCTGGATCAACTATGATGCCTCGGCTGCCAGAGTGGCCCTGGGTCAGTGACTCTTTGGAATCTAGTACAGTACCATCATTTATGTTATGTTTAAGCATCACTTAACCAGCCATTCAAAAAAGCATGAGACAATGTTATTGTTTTTATACAGTAACTCATATGTAAGTAATACTAGTGTATGTTATAATTGATTTCCTAAAAAACGCTACCTTATTCTCAAACCCTTAGATATATTAATACAAAAATCAAACATATAATTTTGTTTGGGGTTGCAGCTTGCTAAACATTTGCATTTTTTTAGCTGTCATGATTACTTGTGTGTGTTAGAATGGATTGGAAACTTTGTTTACTCATGCTCGTGTGTTTGCGTGTGAAGTAAATGTTTCACCACAGATGAGGGTTATGGAAAAGGCTCTCTATCTAAAAACACAACGATGCATTTTGCTGCGCTCTCACAGTGAAGTGCATGCTGTGGTCACCCTGGAAAAAGCTGATGCTATGGGATCTGACTTTAATAATAGGTCACTTGGCATTTCTTCTTCCAGCATCCATATTTCTTTGCGGAACCTCTAAGCTTAGAGACTATTTCAAGAAGTCATGAATAAAATAATATATGTATCACTCTTGTCCCTTGTGCACGTACACACACACACACCACGCTTCTTGAGATGTCCAGTGCTTGTGGTATGCCCAGGTGAATGGCCACACATGCACCTGGATAGTTTGTGTTGTCTGCTTGTGCTCTATATTATGCTCACAGCCTCAGGCAGCAGTGGACAAGGACTCTTATTCATGGTGCTCACTCCCAACATGCTTCTTAAAATGTGCCAGCTTATCTCCTATACTGTATCAAGTCACTCTCATGCTCAATGCTAAAACCCATGTTAGCGTGGATATGATTTATATCACGCTAGCGTTGATATGATTTATATTAACGTTAACACCCGGCATTATCTAGGCATCACTGAGTGTGTAGCTGCAGAGGGGAGACTTTGAGAGGAAATGGCTTGCAATGATGCAAGAGTCTACTGACACAGAAAAGGCTCTTGCACATTGTGTTTGTGTGTGTGTGTGTGTGTGTGTGTGTGTGCGCACGCGTGCATGAGTGAGTGGGGGGGGATTGGTAGAGTAAGGCTAATTCAAATTTTAAAACTTGCTTTAAAAAATAATACAACAGTACATGTTTCTTTAAAAAGAAACTTTGCGGGAGACAGGAGTGAGACCTCATCATATGGATATGTAGTGTAGCGTGTTGGCAGTTAGTCCAAATAACATCCATGTCATTTTCTTTATAAAAGCTTGAACCCTCCAGACAAAGGAAAACTTAAAATGACTTATGAAATGAATAAACCCTGAGTAGCAAGTAAGGACTTTAAGTTACGGCCCTCCGTTGAAATGTTGAAAACCTGGCTGTATATTTTGTTCTTTGTTGTCCCCCAGATGAAAGTTTCACTGTTCTACTGTAAAATGAAAGGCATTCCTCAAATCGAATATCAGATACTGTGCCTCTTAATCTCACTGAAACTAATTGAAATTCTCTATTACGACCCCTTATATTGTGCCTCTATTTTCTCTATTGTTGAAATCCCTCTAGTAAAATGTGCACTGGAAATATTTAGGCTGTTAGCTAGCAATTAGCAATTATATTGAGGTTGTATGACGCAAAAATTACCTTTTCAGCTATTGGCAATATGACAATTATACTTATTGTATGTCGCTTTGGGTAAAAGCATCTGCAAAATTATGTAAATGTCAAACTAAATGTATGTCTCTTTGAGAATATAGTTTTCAAGAGAGACCTGGCCAAGAAGCAGCATAAAACAACATACAACAAGGCTTCAAACACAAATTGTGTTTGAAACCTACAGTATTTACATAAAAGCCTCTCTGCTGAATAGACTAAACAATAGGCCTGGTTATCAAGAAATACACTATCCTCTTTCATGAGCTCCATATCCTGTAGAGTTGATTATTAATAGTCTATAAGAAAGTGCAGTCCATTTCAGTGAGTTTTGAAGAAGGTTCCAAGTGGTTCCAACAGGTGGTTTTTAGTTTCGTATGGATGGACACAACATTTGCAGGAGTTCATAAGAATGTAATCCATAATGTCCTTGACCTCTGGTTAAATAAGTGTTCAGGTAGGTACAGTAGTAACCAGCCCAGTTCCGGAATAACACAACCAGTGGGTTCATGACTTTGTTTGTGTAAACAGGGAGGGATAAATGTATCCAGCATGTAATTGTTGTACTGTAGTTCTATCTTAGAGGACACTTGTATTGAAATTGGAGTGAGATTTGATGACTTATTTATCAGTATAACAATACATTGCTTTTTCATATGCTGTAATATTACCGACCAGACCTTTGCAGTGCGGGAGGGGACATGCCACAAGGTTGTTAGACTTGCATGCTGGCAGATACAGTATCGAACAGCCCTGCAGTAACCATGTGGTCACCCAGTAGTCCGAATGTCTTGAATGAAGTAGTGATTAGGCCAAGCACATGGTTGTGGGAGGGGATCATTAATCTCTATACCACAGGCAATAGAGTGCAATGACTGTTAGCTAGCAAACTAGAAGATGCTGAATTATTGAGGCAAGAGAGGCATCAAGTCAATGGTCCATCCATCCTAAAGTTTATAATACCCATTAGACCCCCATTACTGGGGTCATATCTGCTTGCAAACCAACCTATTCATTATAGCTGCTTGGGTAGGTAGATTTTACAACAAATGTGAATTCTCAGAAAAGGAATGGAATCTGTTAGTCCAGGGAGAGATTGTAAACGGAGCCGAGCAATAACAACCTTTCTACATAGCACTGTTAATGGTATTCTCTCTGTAACCAGGGATCACTACGGTGCTGACCATGACCACCATCAACACACATCTGAGGGAGACCTTGCCCAAGATCCCCTACGTCAAGGCCATTGACATTTACCTCATGGGCTGCTTTGTCTTTGTCTTCCTGGCCTTGCTGGAGTATGCCTTTGTCAACTACATCTTCTTTGGTCGGGGTCCTCACTTGCAGAAGAAGGTGGCAGAGAAGGCTGCCAAGACCAATAATGAGAACAAGAGCAGGCTGGAGAGCAACAAGGTCCAGGCGAGTGACTTGTTTCAAGTGTATCTCTTCACCAAAGCTTTGAGGGGCTGCATGAATGTGAGAGGCAGGTGTTCCTCAGGGTCTCCGCCAGCATATGTTTTGAAATGGGTAAAATGTGGTTTCAGTAAACACCTGGCGTGTCAGTTTTCCAATAAAGGCTGTGGGAGTTATGCATGACCCACCTCTGATTAGAGGGTGTAACGTTTCATGTTGATGATGCACGAGTGCCCGAAGCTCGTTGGGCGACTTTGAAACGGTTATGACTCGTATAACTATTTTCAGCCCACAAAATGCAGATTTTTCTAAAAATGGGGAATTTGCCAATATTAACAATATTATGATATGTTTCATCATAGTTCAGTCCTATTACTTAGTTTACAGATTTAAATGTTCTTATTTTATCCCTTCAATGGCACTGTAATATCAAACTATCTCAAACTCAGAAAGGTTTTTTAAGAATAAAAAAACATGATATAGTACGTTTCATCTTACTTTCATGAAAAGTAAGATGAAACAAAAAAGCTCCTGATCTAATTAACTAATGCATTATATTTTCATCAATTTAGATATTTGAAATGTAGACACACTTTATTTTGATAAAAACTGTGCTTCCCCACGGTTGATGTCATAATGTATATTCTTCAACATGTAAATAAATACAAACTATTGAAAAAACCTTAGTGCATAGTCCCATTTGAGTCAAAACAGCAACAAAATGATTGTCACAATTGTAAAGACTTCATTTTCCCACTATTTGTTGCTTATAGTATGATATAATAAAAATAATAATAATAATAATAATAATAATAATAATACATTTGATTTCAGGACACCTTTCAAAATACTCAAGGACATCTTACATTGTACTGTACATAGGCAAATATAAAGATCGATATAACATTCTGTTCAGATATATTCTATATATACTTGTCACGGTCCACCCCCCGTTGTCTTTTGTTGTTTCTGTTTGATTGTGTTCTTTTATCTGCCTACCGTCCACCCATGTCTGTTGGTCCTGTAGCGGCCTATTTGCGCTTGTCTCCCTGTTGTAGTCTGTTCTGGTCTGTTCTGGTCTGTTCTGGTTTGTTCTGGTCTGTTCTGTTCTGGTCTGTTCTGGTCTGTTCTGTGTGTTTTGTGGTTAATCCCCATTATTTCCTGTTTTATTCTGTGGTTTGGTTCTGCCTTGCTTTGGTGCACTTTACTTGCTGTCTGTCAAATGCACTACCTATCTACCAAGCATTAATAGATATGATGCACATTATTTAGTGGTATTAAACACTTACCACTTGTCTGTTCTGTATTGTTAATGGCCTTATTATCATCTCATCTCAAGTCTAGCAGAGGCCAGTGTGTTATGACAGTCTGTGTGACGGGACATTGGTTGTTTTCACATTCAGCATTTCACTGCATTTCCCCAAAATAAAAGCACTGAATTCTAATTCTAATTCCCCCCCAGGTCGATGCCCACGGCAACATCCTTCTGACCAACCTCACCAATGAGATGGGTGGGCCAGATATGATGGGGGTGCTGAACGACCCGCGCGCCACCATGTTCTCTTATGACAGTGCTAGCATACAGTACCGCAAGCCCATGACCAGTCGAGACCTGTACGGTCGACCATCTCTTGACCGCCCGATAGTCCACAAGAAGAGTCGCTTGAGGAGACGGGCCTCACAGCTTAAAGTCAAGATACCTGACCTTACAGATGTCAACGCCATTGACAAGTGGTCTCGTGCCATCTTCCCCATCACATTCACCTTCTTTAACCTGGTCTACTGGCTTTACTATGTCCACTAGGGAAGATTATGTAATCCATGTGGCGAAGAACAACCACTAGCGCTTATTTCAGGTAGCTAGCTAGCTAGGTATTGTACAGTGAGAGCAGTGGAGGGTCATTCTATTCATTAAGGTGTCCCGAATGACTTTTCGATGTAAATAGAATTTATTATATAATATATAAATATATATATATAAAAGAGAAGTATAATTTAATAAATTCTCTTACTTTATTACTGTATTCATCCATGCAGCATAGAAATAGACACATTTAGAATTAAATGTAAGACACATTTAGGGAGAGGACCTGCATTTTTAAGTCTGAACTTTGTGCCAAATAGAGTTTTGTGGCAATTACATTATATTTATTGAATCTTCCTTTCTCATTCTACAGTATTCTGTCACTCTTGCATGCAGAATGAACAAACTGTTTTTATTGGTTTATAACGTTAGAAAAAATATCTACAAAGAGGAAAAAAGCCTGTTTCAAAAACAGTGGGGATCAAAACACTTCCCTTGACGATCAATTAACTTTTCTTGTTGTATAGAGCCACCTCTGGTGACATAACAGGAGAACATCGGGTGAAATGACTTGTTTAGGGATAATGACCACATATATTTTGTGGCAATAATTGTGAGCAGAACCTCTTGTGACTAAAACACAGCCTCTGTAAGCTAAAGATGAGGCTTTGTGATGAACAACATGATTTTGTTAGGTTTATGCTAAGAGCATGTGAGCTTACCTTATGTTTGTATTGTTAAGTTAAACCAGTTTTTTTTCTGTAAAAAAGCATTGCAGGCCTCTGACACTTAATTATTTTCATTATACTGTATGCTTTCGAACAATCATTGCATTTACGATAAGTATCCTACATAACAGGTGTTCGTTTGAATTTGACAAATCTTTAAAAGAAAACGCAAATTGTGTTCAAATTTCTACCTATACACTCACGTCTGTGAGCATGCAAAATGCAATTTTTTTTTCAAAGAAATCAGGTAAAGAATGACCTATGATGTCACCATGCTTTTTAAACCACGTTTAAAATCTCAAGCCCTGATAATACAAGCGATGTTTGTTGGAGCATTTTCTGCAGTTAGACCCTATCGAAGATTGGCAAGGACAATTGTATGATTATGCTAATATGATATTAATGAAGAACTGCTGACCGTATTGGATTCATTGAAAAGAATCAGCACATAAGATAAAGGGATTGCTAGTTTTCTTCTTTTCATTATTATCACAATA
This sequence comes from Forbesichthys agassizii, assembly GCA_026546735.1. NCBI lineage: Eukaryota > Metazoa > Chordata > Actinopteri > Percopsiformes > Amblyopsidae > Forbesichthys > Forbesichthys agassizii. Next base: position 5,015 of record JAODLL010059526.1, on the reverse strand, counting down.
GACTGCTTTATCTGACTCATATTAAATTGTACATATTCATCAATGGTGTTCAATTATGAGGGCCAAGCTTGGATTTCCAAAGGCTTTAACAGTACTGTTTGAAAACAGTTGCATTTTGGGTTAAATTCCTCAAGACAAATGAAAATAGTCTTGCAGACGACTAGCATTAGCAGTTATCCTACCAGGGCAAAAGAGCAACAATTAATATCACATTTTATAGTAGTTTACTGTGTGGTTTTGTGGCTGGAAGATATTGTTTTTTTTACACTTTTTAAAGACCCCAAAGGCATCTTACAGTGCTAACTGTGTTGGCCTGGTTAGCCAGCCAGCCAGTCATCATGATTAATATGCCTGCAGCAGGAAGGCAGGCTGGAGAGAGGATCAGGCTCAAGACGACAGTAATATGTGCTGGATCTTTACAGTGTAAAAAGGGGATAAACACTTGGAATCTGCCTGATGTAGAATGACAGAGACCATGTCCTCGTTCGGTCTGTGGCTGGCCATCGTGTTAAGTCCGCATTCTAGACCGGACAGGGAAGTGGCTCTCATTTACCTGTCATAATGTGTTACTGTCGTAGGCATAATTGCGTCTAATATTATCTGAGGAAGCCATTGTCTCAGTGGAGAAACAAAAGACTTTATCAAATGCTGATGTTCGGCCTACAAAACTGATTTTCTTGCAAAGACTTTGCACTTCTGTTTAATTTTTATGGGATAGCAACATAGGTCTACTGCAGATGTCCCACTCCCAATCTACCAAAACGTCGCTCACAGTGGGCATTTCTATCAGCGCATTATAAATATACCATGTTTTTGGCTTCAGAGGGAACGGTGTGACTTTCACTAAAGCCATAAATATGTTTGTCAGTACAGGTGGTGACACCAAATATAAGAAACACGGCCCATATACACTGACAGTGAATGAAGTAACAGGTTATGTAAACAGTTTTCCAGTGGACACACAAAATATTGTGGAGGTACATTAGTGGAACGGGTACAAACATGGCTTTCTCATGTTATCAGGGCTTGGGGTAAAAAAAAAAGAAAAGCAAAACCCTTCTACAGGACACAATAGTAGCAGCAGTGTGCTCTTTCCTCATGGCTGAATATTGTGCCTTTATCAAGAATCTCAATATTTTCACAGGGTTTAACTTAACTTATATTATATCTAGTGAGTACAATTCAAAAAACACTTTTTTTAGTCAAAATAGAAAACAAATGTGTGACATGGACACTGCAAACTTTTCTGAGGCTCTAATCTACAGTAATGCACCATGCTAAGAAGAGACATTAGTAAGACATTCCAGCGTTCTGATCAAAATCTTCAGTGCTGCAACAGAACTCTTTCCAAGAGGTTGCTGTCTATGTTGACGAGCAGAGGATGCATGGATGAGTGAACCAAGAGAACAGTGTTGTTTGTTTGTTTGTATAACAAAAGACTCAACGACGCAAAGCAGATGGGACACATTTTTCACTCTACGGATGAGCAATGGATGTCTCTATCAACTGGCTCCCCCAGAAGGTCCCGCTGAACTGTCTATTGTGTAGAATTACTGTACACTCATTCTCAAATGTCTCTTTAGAAGTGTTCCATGTGTAAGGGTGCGTGCAAAAACATGCGCACTGTGCTGTGTTTGCTTGACCATGTCAAGCAGACATGAAGAAGGAGTATGTGTGTGTAGGCTGCCTGAATCAGAGAATGTGTAGGGCTAATCTATGTGAATGCAAACACACACAAACACACACACACACATGTACATGATTTAGAGGGCAGAACACAAAGTACAAGTTCATTGTTTTAAATTGTATGGACTTAAAATCATAGACTTCGAATAAAATGACTGGCATCTCTATCAACTCTGCACAGCATTGTGCATCTTGTTTTAACCCAGTGTTGTAAACAAAAATAGCCCAGCGAATTCCCTGACCCATGCGAATCAGACCAAGAGTACAACAGACACTTTATTAACGTAACCTGATGTTACCTCACAGCCCATGTGGGGTTACTCAAAACTGTATTTGTTTAACAACATTCACTCATTAATTAAAATATGAAAAACTAAAAGAATGGGAAACATTTAAATGACAGGCTAATACAGCACAATACTGGACACAATATTCAGTGAATTAGGTAATACCCAGTAATTTACAGTAGGTAGTTAGTTATGTACTGTACAAAGAACACATCCGTACATGCCTGTTTGGGTGTAGGCTACTGGAGTGTGTCATATACATTTAATCCATGTGTTAAGATACCAATAAAATTAGTTGAAATGCCAACGGTCAGATGCCATGGTATTAGTAGTAACTGGTTAGAAGGGTCTGCTCAAAAGTTAGGAAAACAAATAGTCCCATTAATTCCCCTCTGAATGGATAGATGACCCACTATCAAAATCTGCATTGTGGGACCAAACATGACTGCAATACTATGACTTAGATACCAACAAATAGTTGCAAAATATATACAGTACAGTACGAAATTGTTTGTGATAGTAGTGTCAAATTAAGTTGAAAACATATAAACTATGCAAAATGTTATGCAAAGTGTCACCTAAGAGTTCCTATATCTCAAACCTCTACTCTACTCCAACTTACATTCTAACAATATGATCATTGATTTAACCAATCAATTCAGCCGGCCTGAAGGAACAGTTCGCTAAAATAAACCATTGTTCTGATCTAAAACTGTGGAGACGGGAAAGGAATGCCAGTAGCCCAGTTAGAAGGTCCATGTATGTCAACTGATGTGTCCATTTCCACCATTAATGTGAAGCTTTGAAGTGAGGAAGAATGCCATTAGCACATTTACCATACGTACTGCTGTCTGCCGGCCCGTGCCCATTCTCATTATTAATCAGACAGCCGGCCGTCTAATGGAGCGGAAGGCCTTGGCGGGGACACACACACGTCACATTGACTTACTCATGTACTAGCAGAGCACAATATGGCATATGGGTCCTCACTGGGCTTTAATTACCTCTGCTACAGTCTTCATGTAAACAAGTGATGAGACAGACATGCAAACAAAGAGAGCGAGAATGACTCCCTGACCTTAAGGTCTCCTTTTTATCCAAGGTAAACACTTGTCTGCCCCTGCCATCTTGATCACCACAGACAAGGCAAAAAGTGTAGAACATTTAGAATTGTTACATTTTATTATTCATATTTTAAACACTTTTTTTTTTATCATCTTGCCGCCATTTGCCATGAAAGCATTTGGTTTGGAAGTAACTATATTCAGCTAAATCGGCACCAGTCTGTATGCACTGCATGCGTTCCCATGCACATGGCTCATGATGTGTTGAGTTTACATTAGCCGGATTATGTTCACCTAGACCCCCTTGTGGCCAGAAATGGCACATACCTTTGGTTGAAATCCAAAATGAATGAGATAGCACTTCCTCAGATGAAAGATACGCTGCAACAGCCATGGGTGTGTTTTGGTAATTGTACATGACCATGCATTTTAGTGCATGCATATTACATTCACATCATAAAATACATTGTTTATTATTCATATTATTATAAGTTAGTAGTCCAAGTACAGTACAGTGTTGGCTAATACCAAACATTAGCACAGTACTAAAGGCAAATAAACTCTTTACATGGTTTGCCAGCACTTTAGAATAATCCAATATCATATGACTGACGTGATTAAATGTGAGTAGACAGCTGTCCCTTTAGCCTAGCATTTTGTGTTACAATGTTGTATCTTTATTTCTAAAACCAATACATTTAGAATGCTTTACATACTGTATATTGCAACGGCCATGTAAGATGTGACCATTGTTGTACACGATTGTGTGGATTAATAATTAATATGGACACAAATTCCACAATTCAGAAGATATCAACATTCTAAATAGCAGTAGTTATGTAAATTATATTATTAAAGAATAGTGGAAAACCACTGCTTATTAACATTGCAATGTAAGGGCATATAGGTGTCAGGCATATGTCCACTCACCCTACACTCTTTCCATAGGATAATATTTACATACACGTCCCTAATAAAAGGGATAATAACAGGCAACAATGGCCCCTTTGGCAGTTCATTAAAACTGTTGCTCTGCCATTATATTTCTGACCAAATGTAGTGAGAATTATAAGACAATAATACTCTTGAATGTAATAGAGCCATTATAATACACTGGAACACTACTGCACTTTGCTGTATCATAATGTCCTGATGATATAAGGTCATGTTGGGTGCTTTTATACACTAACATAGTATAACACAGCATGCCTTTACATTGTACAGTCCTTGTGTAGTCAGGAACTCATTTCCCTACCGTGCCCTTAGGCCCTCAGTGTTCTCTATACCACTCCCCTCTCAAGCTACAGAGGCCACGGTTGTGTTATAAAGACAAACACCGACCCTGGTTGGAAATGTGTAAGATTTCATTATAATACAAAACACAACATAATTTCACTGATTACAAAAGTGTCTCAAACAAATGTCATTGCTCATGATACAACTTGATTTTACATCACAACATAAATGTGTTTTGTTTCTGAAGTCTACAACAATAAAACAAAGAGTAATAGCATTTGTTTCCACTGGTGACATTGTGGCCACCTCCTAGCAATTGGGTTCATGGTTTGATCATCTCAACTGTAGTACCATCTGCCAAGACACAATACAGTACAAATAACATGATTAAATGATAAGTCAGACTACTGCTAGTATCACAATAGAATACTTTTGACCCGATTCTGGGTCAAATTTGCCCCTCCTGAAAATCACGGGTGCGTTCCCAAATTGTAGCTGGTAATTAATTAATTAATTAAATATATATATATATATGTGTATATATAATGTACGTAAGGGACGTGTATGTATGTATGTATGTATGTATTTAATTAACTAATTAAATATATACACTACCATTAAAAAGTTTGGGGTCACTTAGAAATGTCCTAATTTTTGAAAGAAAAACAGTTTTCTTCAATGAAGATAACATTAAATTAATCAGAAATACAGTCTAGACATAGTTAATATGGTAAATTACTAT
>JAODLL010059515.1:7931-18124 GCA_026546735.1 Forbesichthys agassizii | reverse complement strand
ATTTAGGAATTGGTGGCGGTAATATGACAGCCCTCAGCCCCCCCCCCCCTCCCCCTGTCTTGCAATTAGCCGGGACAAGCAGCGGATCAGGCCGCAGCCCTGTGAAGAAACACCTCTGTCACTGCAGCTTACTGTGATGTGGCGGGGCGCTGCCAGCCAATAGCACGGCCAGGAACACAAACTGGTCCTATTCATTGGCCGCTGGAACCGCAAGCCCAGCGAGGCTTTTGTGCTCAGGACCTGTACGTGATGCAGCGGCAGTCGTCCAGATGGATGTCTGAGCTTCTCAGCCGTGCAGGGCCAGCTGTTAGGCTCATCCATTTTGTTTATTAACTCGTGGCAATTGTCTCATAATTTCACTCTCAGACTGATGGAAAACTTGAGTGTTGAGTTTATGGTCTCTCTTGGAGCGCGTTTGACTGGAGGTCACGAGCTCAGAGCGGTGATTTGGGAAAGCCATTTTCTCCACGTTTTAATACTCCTTGGCTGGTCGGTGCATGAATGTGGCTGCGTTTGATTTTCCTCAGTCTCGCAGAACCAATTGAAAAGCAATGGATGGTTGCAGCACAACCTGACAGGCCGCTTATTTGTCCAGAAAAGCACTGAAGCAAAATGTAGCTGCATGGAAGATGTTTTTATGTGGAGGAGCAGGAGGGGCTTTGACGGGTGCTTCCCATGTAAATATGTCTTCGCTTGCAAAGGTCATTTATGAACCTAATAAAGGAGAGTGAGGATGCTCTGTTGAGCTTGAGGCATCATGCCCAGCCTGTCATCCACCCTGAAGCAATAGCGGCACCTGTGGTCTGCTCTGAACATCTCAGGTCAGGGAACAAATGGACGCTCAGACAGTTCTGACATTAGTAGCATATATTTCTCTGGTATAGTGTTGGAATGTGTATTATCATCTAAATGTTAACATCATTCATAATTTGCCATCAGCACTGATGTAGTAAACATATACCCGTGAGGAAGGGGGTGGGGTATTGTGTCTTGTATCTGTCTGCCCGTTTGTCTGCCTGATCGCCTGTCGGTCTGCCTTTCTGCCAGTCTGTCTGTCTTGTCTGCCTACCTGTCTGTTTGCCTGGTCCACAGCTTCATCATGTGAGGGAAGGCTCACATGATCAGAGATGGTCACAAGTGTTGGGAGAAGCCTGAAGAAAGCTTCTCAAGAGATTTGACATTTCTGAGGAAATGCTGTTTCTCATGAGTTGGCTGGCAGATGGGAGAGTTGCCCCAGAAAAGCCTGACCAAGTCTCACCTAGGGTCTGTACGCTATAAGGTATAGTTGCTGCTGTGTACTCTATATTAAGTTTTAAAATATCATATGGAGAACCTTGACATTGTGTCAAGTCCAATTCAAAACACATCCACATTGTGTTTATGTGTTATACATTGGTATTCCTTAATAGTGTCAATATTATGATCAAGTACGGGAGGAGGCCTAGAGAGACCACTGGAAACATCACATCTCTCCCTGGACAGGAGAGCCGATGGAAACATCACATCTCCACTCCCAGGACAGGAGAGGTGGTGGAAACATCACATCTCCACTCCCAGGACAGGAGAGGTGGTGGAAACGTCACATCTCCACTCCCAGGAAAGGAGAGGTGGTGGAAACGTCACATCTCCACTCCCAGGACAGGAGAGGTGGTGGAAACGTCACATCTCCACTCCCAGGACAGGAGAGGTGGTGGAAACATCACATCTCCACTCCCAGAACAGGAGAGGTGGTGGAAACTTCACATCTCCGCTCCCTGGACAGAACAGGAGAGGCGATGGAAAGGCAGGGCATGGCTCCAACGAGCCTCATCCATCTCTGTCTGTTCTGGGGCGGTGCTGGATATCGATGAGGCATGCCATGCTAAATCCTTCCCTGGAGCGGTCCCTTCCTCCCCACGGCCCTGGAGTTGTAGTGGTGGCCTCCTCTTCAGATCAGAGACGTTTGATTGGCTGCCGATTTGTTTGCCGGGGCGACTGTTCCTGGAAGCCAGTCACCGATATGAGCCACAGATATAGCTAGTGGAAAAGGGCTGTTTGTGAGGAGTTAGGGGAGCTTTGGGGTTGATGAGGCGTCCAGTCAGAATCTGGTGCACATGCCAGAAGGTAAGGAAGGCATGTGATCGTAGGTGCACGCGGCTCAAGCATGCTTCCGTGCTCAACAGTTGTAGCAACTATGCAGCCTTCAAGGGACTTCCATGTTGTCCAGCCAAGTGGTTACAATGAGACGTGAAGCATTCCTTCACGTTCCTTCCTCGAAACAAGCCTGGGCTCTCTCCCCCTCTCTCCCCTCCATTCCGCTCCCCCCCTCTCTCTCCTCCCTCCCTCCTGTGTGGGGGGTGTGATGACCCTAACCCAGCCAGTGCTTGGAGCGCTACCTACAATACAGCTGTTGTTTTCCTCCAACACTATCGGCTATCATCACCACGTGCGTCCGCTCTCTGTGTCGTATGCGTCCAGCTGGCAGCTTAGACCGGTGTCGCGGACGCCATCGACTCCTCCGGTGTCTCCAGGCGCGGTTGGTTGCTAACGACGATGATGACACCCAGAGGGATTTATATGGGAAGGTTAAAGCCGCTCTCTAGCACTGTGTGTCTGCAGTCTTAAACCTTCGTGACATGACGATGAAGACTTTATCATCTTCATGGGGGTTAGTGCCTCCAGTAAAAACATGCACGAGGTTTAAAATGGATTTCAGGGTTCTCGTATATTTCCGTGCAATTATGTGATAAAATAGTTGGGAAACCACTGGTCTCCCTTAGACTGTGTTCAGTGCTTGTTTGATGGCCTGCTAATGGTTTCCTCTCAACCATACCCATCACACAGCCAAGTCACATGGTTCCTCATACGTGACAGGGAAGCATTATGATGTGGAAGATAAGGAGAGTGTTATAGCAGCCTATTGAGATAGAAGATGTGCTGCTGCCATGTTAGCTTAACGCACGCACGCACGCACGCACGCACACACGCACGCACGCACGCACACACGCACGCACACACTCTCTCCTCAGCCTGAACTTGGCAGGCGGGAGCAAGCATCTGCCGGGGGGGGGGGGGTTTACAGGGAACAGCCACAAGACCACAGCGAAGGCCTTCCGAAGATGTTCCGCAGGCTTTCCTACCTCGCCTCGGGTTTGATGTCTATACACAAAACCTTGACAATTCCGTGTGTGTGCATGTATGCGTGTGTGACACAGTGTCTCATTAAAGGCGGAGTCAGCGATTGTGAGCTAATACACTTTCTGCACAATGCAGTGAGTATCTCCTCAAAGTCCCCTTAACAAAGTGGTGCAGACCGCACCACACAGCACTGTCCCAGCCTCTGCCATGTGTGTCCAATGTCAAAGGGCGGAGCTGCTGATGGAACTCCTTAAGAGAGAAGTGTTTTTGTTTTGATGAAGTTCAAATGTAAACCATCTTTACCCAGCAATATTGACTCCACTTTTAAAGCAGGAGTTTGTAAAGCTGAGAATTGGTTGTCACACAGTGAGGCTAGCCAATAGGCTAAGCTAGTAAGCTAACATCAATATAAAGAATAGTGCACCTAGGTTTATATATATTATACTATAAATACAGTTTAGGATCAAAACATCCAGATGTTTATAAAGCCACTAATGATCTATTTAAATTTGCTTCTCAAAGGAACAGAAGTTTGGAAACATACATAAACTCTCAGACACCCATAAAAATAACATGCCTTCAATCTAATATAGGTGGAAATATTAATTTTACTTGTCTGCAATTTTCTCTGCTCAGTCATTTCTTTCCTTTTTAATTTGCCTTTCCCGTTCATCAAAGTAGCTGAAAAGGAAATAATTTCACACGAGAAACAGACCACAGCAGACAGCCAGACGGGTTGTTGGATGTAAAATGATTTTAAATGAAGGTTTATGATGGTTTATTTAAACACCATATTTCCTAATAAGCCTGCAGTAATAGGAGTCAAGTAACACTATCATCACACATGGAAGCAGCACATTCAACGCAGCATCGATGACACCTGAGACAATCTGACCAGTAGATCAGGTTCTCTGATCAAATTCTGCACAGTCCTGTGAAGGTAACTTTCCCTCTCTGTCTACAGAGCCTTCTCAGCCCAGTTCAATACTGTCTATAGCCTCTATATGTAATATAAAGCTGCCTTAAACCCAGTATCACAGTAATGCAATGCTCTAAATGATTAGACATGTAACACTATTCCAGACCTTATGCCGCATATACTTTGTGGAGTAAATCTGTTTTACATTGTGTCTCTGTCAATAATTATTATATTTTTTTATAACTGGGTGTTTGCACGACTCCTTTCCCATAGAAAACAAATCATTACTGCAAATTGTCCTAGCTTTGGAGTGACTTGCTCCAAGACCAAGATATTGGGGCTTTATGCATTGTGTACATGATCTGAATAGTCCACATTCAAATTTAATTGTGCACAAGGTTGTCCTCTACAGCAGTGGTTCTCAAAGCAGGGTCCGCGGCTTATAGCCTGGTGGTCCGCGAAATAATGAATTACACAAAAAAAAAGTTTTGCATATCTGTCTATGGAGAACATGGACCTCATCAGACGTACGTAGTTTTCTGGAGGTGCCCATGGCCATATATGGACTTATGGGTCTAAGCAATAAAGAAAGAAAACTGCATTTATTTTTTTCATAAATGTATTTTAACTGCGAAGGTACGGAGCCTCGTCGTAGTACGGAACCCCTTAGGGGTCATGGGGAGAAAAAAAAAGTTTTGGCTTTTTTTTACATTTTTTATATATATATATAACCCAATAAGAAAAAAAATATTGAAACTTCTTTTTTTCACAGTAAATAAACAGCACAGTGCCACCACTACACGGTGGCCCAGTGGATGGCACGGTGGCAGCAAGAAGGTCCAGGGTTCGAGCCCCTGCCAACCAGGTCTTTCTGTGTGGAGTTTGCCTGTTCTCCCCGTGTCTACGTGGGTTTGCTCTGGGTGCTCCAGGTTCCCTCACTATCAAAAACATGTCAGCTTCACCCTCCAGTCAGTGCTGTTGACCAGACACTGGCCTCAATCTGGAGTCGGTCCCCGGGCGCTGCACCAGTGGCTGCCCACTGCTCCCTTTGGGGATGGGTTAAATGCAGAGAATTAATTTCTCCTAAGGGGGATTAATAAAGTATGATTTCATGATTTCAATTCATTCATGTCTTAAATGTAAATCAAAAGCTCAATTTATTTTCACTGAATAAAACCACAGCATGGCATAACCCAAAACTAAACAATAAGGAAAATGCCATTCTGTGATCCTATTCACTTTTCACTTCACAGCATACATGAATAAAATGATCATGCACAAACTACTCTAATAAGAAAGTAGGAAAAGGAAGTAGGAAGTAATATTTACTTAAAGGAATAGACCTTTTTTAACAAAACGTTCATAGCTATAAATATAAATGCAGCCTTCACGTGCTATCAGATATTTCGTATTTATTACTTTAGAGCACATGAACGGTCAAACAAATTCGTAATTACCACGAGCATTACCATTAGGATTTCCACTAGGAAACTCCAGTAGACAGCTGGCTAACTGCGTCTAGATCCACCTACTTGACAGGAGAGATATTTGGATAGACATGCACAACGACCAACTATGTAACTCAATGACAGTCAGACTTTAAACTTATACAGAGGAGTTGAAAAACGTACTAATTGAAAGGCAGTACAGAAGCCAAGGCATGTACTACAACTGGGCATGGGTGTCTGGCTGTTTAGATCCTGAATGTGCATTATGAACTCTGTAAGGATATACAGTAAATGCTGCTGTTGCTGCATGCTAGTCTGTCTCCACTTTTCTGTCTCAGTGAGACATTGATAGAGAACCTAGTGGAGTTAAATGCTATGAAGAAAAACAATGTAGAAATGTATATGTGGTGTGTCTTCCAACAGGGCTTTAGGATCGAGTATCGGTGGACAAAGTTAGATTCATACAAATGCTTTGGTTTCAGCAGGGTACTGGTTCTGTGTTTACATTAACTAGTATCTTCTGTTTATAAGGCCAGGGTTTCTCACAGAGCCAATAAGAACAATAAGTGATTTTGCAGTTGTTTGTATAGTGATGTGAACGTAATGACTATTAAGATGAAGTCTATCACAGACCAACAATAACACAACATTGTTGGTTGTTCTTGCCCCCAGCATTGGAGAGGTAGCTCTTGTTTCACATGCAGACCACATCTTTTGGAGTCCCAGAGGATTTTACCCCTCATGCTCTCAGACCTGGTGGGAATGTCCAAACCTGGGGCTGCACCAAGCCAACCGCTGATTCGTTTACCTTCAGCACCGCTCTTTGTTTGGCCTCTCCCTGGCACCTGTCCTGGGATGGAGGTCAGGGGTCAAGTGGCCCTGGGCAGGGCTCTGGAAATGCTTCCATGTGTGCAGCCAAAGAGCTCAGGTTGCTGGTTCAGACCCTCTCAGTGGGCCTGTTCTCATGTCCTGCAGTAGTGATTACACCATATCCTTGTTAAGGGCAGGCTTCATTCGCAAGATGGCTTGCTAACTTCAAGCTCAAATCAAAACAAACTCCTTCAGAAACTCCGCTCCACACATTGAAACACATTGCAAAGCTAAGAGCATTGTTGTTGTGAGCAATGTTGGCCACTTAATTTATCTTCCTATTTACAAAGCCAGGGCTGTGCCAGATCATTTATAACACAAACAGAGAACGGTACAATAGCGAAATACGAGAAGATATTTTGTGAATTTGACAAAAAGTGTATTAGTTTACAGTTAGCTTACAATAGTGAACTACGCCTTTAACGGTCTGATGCTATACGCCATATGCCTGCATCAGCTGCAGGACGACATCACTCCTCTGTCAGGCAGGTCGTGTTTTTTCTGACCTTTGACTTGGGTCATCTAAGCATCATGCATGCTAGGACACAGTAGAGCTTTATTCGGGCCTGAAAAGTTGGGGCAGTGGGGCAGATAGAAGAAAAGGGGGCAGTTAGAAGACATGGTGAGGCAGTTAGAAAACAGTGGGGCAGTTAGAAGACAAGGTGGGGCAGTTAGAAGACAAGTTAGGGCAGATAAAATACAAGGTATGGCAGATAGAAGACATGGCGGGGGTAGTTAGAAGACAGTGGGGCAGATAGAAGACCAGGTGGGGCAGTTAGAAGACAAGTTAGGGCAGATAAAATACAAGGTATGGCATATAGAAGACATGGCGGGGGTAGTTAGAAGACAGTGGGGCAGATAGAAGACCAGGTGGGGCAGTTAGAAGACAGTGGGGCTTTGAGGATGACATCACAATGGGGCAGATGGCCTCTGAAGGTCGGTGGGTGGCTCTGATGAGCACTGTGACCTGTGACCTCTGATGTTACAGCTCAGATCAGTGTAACATTTAGCTTCCCTGAATCACATATAATCCAATCAGGGCATTAACCGTCAGTATTGACCCATTGTGCTGCTGTGGCTGGCATACCCGGCGTGCAGTGCCTGCACAGACTCCTGCACCAAACACTTTAAGTCTACGCTTTTCCAGAAACCTTGGACGTCTACCCAGGTACGATCAGTGGTCCTGGCTCGACCACTGTTGGAATCATGGCATAAAACTGTAACGTACTGAGATGGTTTCATTCTGCCTGAGGTGAACCTCACTGGTCCCATTGTTTATATACTTCTGTGTGAGTTCTGCTATTCCATCTCATCTGTCATGGTGTAGTAGGAATAAGTGCAAATCCTCCTCTACACCATCTCATCTGTCATGGTGTAGTAGGAATATCTGCAAATCCTCCTCTACACCATCTCATCTGTCATGGTGTAGTAGGAATATGTGTGATGGCAGACTGTTATTGTGTAATTCACAGGAAATGTTGTATCAGATTAGTCAGTTGAAGTGACGTTTTACGTGAATTTGAAACCCATGGCTGATTTTCTGTACTGCTGTGAACGTCTTGTGTAGAACCGCTTTATGTGATTGGATCACAGGAACTTGTCTCTGAACCGCTATATCTGATTGGACGTGAATGTAGAAACAAAATAACGCTCTCTTTTTTCAAAATTACAATGTACTGAGTGAATACAGAGGAGGACATGCTCCTGCCTGGGCATTGATAGGGTGTGATGGCTTCTAGTCTGTAAGACGAAAACATGAATGTTACACGCTCGGTAAACCATTGCTCTTTTTGTTGATGATTTTGGCCATAAACCCACTCCAACTAGAAAAACTTAAGCTATTCTACGGGGAACACAGAAAACATGTTCAAACTGTTTTCTATTTTCTAAGGAGCCGTTTACGTGTGTGGTTATGTGCCAGGAACATTCTTTATTAATGAATCCACACACGGAACAAGTCCCCTAGTCTGCTCAGAGAGCAGGTGTGAATGTACGCAATAACTAAATAACATGGCATTCTTAGCTCTTGGTTTATTTGGGATGCAGACCCTACAGACCCTTGCAGTTCAATAGTGGCAAGAAAGGGTTTACATGTATAAATGACCTGCAGGGTGCTAGTCGGGCTCTCCACGTCTTCACCTGGAAAGTAAAGAATAGTGAAAACAGGTCAAAGCTAAACCCACGTCTACCTTTCACTCTAATCATTCATGGAACAAAGACATGTGCAGCCAGTGTGGGGCAGAAGACAACGCCTAAAACGGCTGATCATGCTATTCATAGCCCATTCAAGCTACAGTTTCTATTCATACACTGTGATTATCTTCGGGGGCTACATCCAGGGTTAGGCCATGCCTGTCCGGTTCAACACTCATTTCTGTAGCAATAACTCCTTACATGGGCATGCCGGAGAATACTAATTATGTCCCTCACTCATCACTTCTGCTCAGGGTGTGCTATAATTAACCCCCTACAGGAAGCTCAGAGGGTCAACATGAGACTATAGGCTCATTAGAGGGAGAAAAGAGAGAGAGAGACTCTATTCAAGGCTTATTAAGTTCGTCCAGCCACAGGCAGGGTAGGAATTCGAGAGAAATTATCAATAGATTGTGTGACGTCTCAGTGTCCAGAGAGCTGGGTGAAATCATTTGGATGTGTATTTGATATATTAACGAGCTCAGAGAAGACCTGGCCAAGAGCCTGTCGTCATGACAACTGGAGCTGAGGTGATAGATCAGGCCTAGATTAGTTAACCTTGATGTCTAAGATATACCTGTTCCTTGTTATATTGTGCTTTATATTGTATTGTATATAGCCTTTGATAGAATCATCTACTGCTTGACTTGACTGTAACTGCTTCTACAATACTGCGCTGATACTACAATATGTCCCACAAGTAGCGAAGGTATTCAGACATTGAGTGTGTTGTGTGGCTCTTCTGTGACGTTCTCTGACATCTGTGTCGGGTCCAATATGTTCTCTTGGACCAGACCCATGAGAAATGTGAAAACATCAGGTCAATACCACACCTTGGGTTCTTTGTACCCACGCACTGCTGCTGAAACAACTTCATTTATCTGTCATTTATTTTCTAATGACAGAAAAAGTTCCCCGTTGAAATAAAGTATTTCAGTGAGCTGCCATTAAAAACTACATGGGAATAATATCTGTCAGAAACACAAATGAATCACATCGTGCTAACTGTAAGGGGAGCTGTCTCGCCACAATTCACAATGGTCACTTCCCCGATGGACTTCCTGTCTGAGGGAATATTTTATGAGGAGCGTAGAGAGCAGCAGAGACCATTCAGGTGATCGATGAGATGGTTCTGCTACGGTGGAAGCAGACATTACAGCTGGTTAATGCTGATTGGTCCACATGAAGACAGGCCGTGTGTGGGTCCAGATGTCTTCGTCCTCGGTGGTCTGAGCTCGGAGGTTCCTCACTGTGGCAACAGAGCACAGAGGGCCTTTATCCAGACGGAAGTGGATGGAGACCCCTCGGCCAGCCCCCAACAGTCTGAATCAGCGCGTCTGTCTGAGACAGCAGCCCTGGCCAGCAGTCAAAACACAAGTGGCAAACCTCCGCACTCATAACCCCGTCTCCCTGGTGACCAGTGCAACGGACCGCTCCCAAGCCAAACAAAGTGGGGACAACAGCGAGGTCACGCTGCCACAACCCGCGCAATGGGAAATCATGGTTGTTGAAACAGATGTTTCTCATTATGCCTGCTCCCCGAGCTATAGCTGTTAGCGTAGCGCTGCGTGCTCCCCGAGCTATAGCTGTTAGCGTAGCGCTGCGTGCTCCCCGAGCTATAGCTGTTAGCGTAGCGCTGCGTGCTC